>JACCGJ010019274.1:0-12441 GCA_013407085.1 Atriophallophorus winterbourni | reverse complement strand
ACTACTGCTCGTATCTCTGTTTTTGTATGCTATTTCGCACAGCAAATCCAACTTCAGACAATCAAGGCTTAACAGAACCCTCTCGATTATCAATAGTGTCCACATAGTTCAGACCATTTGAAAGATTATAAAATATTTCATACATCAATCTCTTCGCTACTCGGTTGCTCACGCAATGTAATAGGAGAAACATTATCCGGCTCATGTGAAAACGCTCGTGGCAAACTATTTCCGCCTTAAATGGTAAAGTTAGTTTCATTCTGACCGTGTCCGTTTTAATTGGATGAGTTTAAAAATAGCTTTATTTGTTTTATTAGATTGCATGGTTTCAATAAAAATCCGATGAGATTCTATTGATTTGTTGCTGTCCGCAAAATTAACGCAAAAAATGTCCGTTCGGAAAGTCCGGTCCATGTTTCCAGGATTCCATGAAGATGTCTCGAATATCACAGGCGGGAAATAATCAGCTGTGATTGACAATATGCTGTAAAGCCTGAATGTCGACGCGACTGTCCTGTAACAGATGCGATCCTGATGATAATCAATTTTATCTGGTTGGGTTAGCTGGGAAACAGCTTGATACTAAAAGCGAAACCGTGCAATAGTAAGGACGAACGGATTTTTGTCTAATGGATGCACATTACAAGCGCATGATGTTTTATATTTTACAGATTTTAGATCGCGCATCTAGATTGGTTTCCCAGTTGTGGGTGTCATTCATCCTCGGCTCAGCATACAATTTCATGCAGTGAAATAACCTGTAAGGAAACTTTAGTTTGGTCATGCCTAGTGAATGATCAGTATCAATCTCTTTGCTTTCAGATGATATGGTGAAGAGAACGCTCCATATACCGGTGCGCGTAACGATAATATGATCAACCTGATACCAATGTTTCGAGCGATAATGTTTCCAAGAAAATTATTCGTGTATTTTTCTTTCACAATGTATTACTTATGAAACGTGTGAATTGAGTGCACACTGCTAAAAGGTTTTGTGCATTTTCATTGGTTTCACATACGTCGAGGATTGTAGGATACCTAATCTTTACGATTTCTGGAATACAAATTACCCAATAACACTTATCATTTTTTGTCGTATGATTTTGAGGACTGTTGTGTGATTATAATAAACAGTGTCTCCTATCATCGGGCTTTGCATATATTGTCGGTGCATGAACGTTGACAACCGTAGTTTTACAAGTAATGCAATTCAGATTTAAGGCTTAAATCCGTTCTCTGCCACGGCAGCTCATTATTGCTTCTTCTAGTAGGGTGTTTGGCACAGCGGAAAAATTCTTTACACTACAGGCTTAACAGAAACCCCACCTTTTCCATAAATGTGTAAACAAAAGAGACCTTTTAATTCATTACCAAATATTACATACTACAATATAAATGATAAATAGCTTATTCACACGATGTGATACCAGGAATAATCTCACACAAAGCAATACAAATATACCATGCCACAGTCCATCCACTATATGTTCTTTTCACACAAAATAGTACGAGGAATTATCACATTCATGTATGTATGCTACCGATACTCTTTTCAAGTCTAAACTGTGGGAGGTAATTTCACTCTCTACGTGCCTGTTTTGATTGGGAGAGCTTACAACAAGCTTTGCTCGCTTCACTACCTCAAATGAGCCTAAATTAATCGGGCGATTTTCTAAACAACAAAAGTCAGTTCTGAAACTCTAACTATTATACTTTAATAGCCTGATAAACTTTGTGTAATGCATCATTTGTGCGACCCCCTCTCCATGACAGCACATAATTAGCAAATGCAGAAGAGGCTGTAAAATTGCTACTCCACAGCATTTTTTATCTCATGTGGAATTTCGGCTACATCATGGGACTTATCATTTGCTACGTGATAGATTACCATTTTGAGCTAAATATGCGTTTGGTAAGTAACCGCTCAACATTACGATGTACATAATTTTAACTTTCCGTAAAAAAGAGAAAGGATAACTGCTCTACTCATCTTTCCATCCAAACAGTTTTGTCAACAATCAGGTGACCAGATACAGACCTAATAGGAGATGTTTTGCGTTTGTTGCACCTACATATCTCTTGATATTATAATACGTACCGTAAAAACCTCCAGATCGTTAGCATACATAGGCTAATTTCATTCCAATATTCATTTTCACAACTTATTGCACTCTATTGGACCTCATTTCGAGCTGCTCTTGGATATCATAAGTTTACATCTCCTGGCACACATTTAATCCTCTAAAATACTGAACGTTTCTCATGAAACACTGCAGGCAACTGATAAATTGCTGATTTAAAAAAGTCACACGTTTTTTTCTCAAATCCGTAAGGAAAAAGCGCGCCTCGACATACGCAGCTTTTTATCGATTACCAGTAATTTGAATTCGATACGAGTAAAATGTCTAGTTTAAAACGGATATTAAGCATTTTGCACATCGTTCAGCTTGATTAGCCTAGCACATATGGCGCTTTTTGCGGTCTGTTATGAATTTATGATATAAAACGTCCTTTTTAAGCAGTCGTCGAAAAGGACGTCGGTGCATGATCGTTCACCACAGCAGTTTCATTATTGATGCATTTCAAATTTAATGTTCAAATCCGTTCGCTCAGTTAGCCGTTCAGTTAGCCCACCGGTGTCTGATAATCGCTTCTCATGTAGTACAACCACTTTGTCATTCATCATTTCTATTAAATTTTAATAACAGCAGATTTTCTCCCGCTCGTGATTTTCTAAACATCGGCTTGGAATCCTGACAGCATAGACCGGACGTTACAGGTTCCCAGTTTCAGAGGTGATCTTAGTTATTTATATAATGTGTAAGCCAATAATGTAATCGAAAGCATTCGGACTTTGAACCGGAAGTACATTACTAGTACGATTAGTTTGGTCAACTTTCATGCACCGACGCTATCTGCGACTTCTGCTAAAAATCGCTGTTTTGCATAATCACAAAACTGTTCTCAAAAACAGAAATCTGTGTGAGTTGTATTTTGCTAATTAAATGCCAAAGTTGGTGCAGAATACGCGTATTGGCCAGACTGACTCGAAAGGATCGTTGTATGAGAAGTTAATGCAAAGGGACAATGCCTTTTACAAATGTGCGCACAGTGCATTTTTACAGTCAGTAACACAGCCTGATGAACAAAACATCCTTGCTATTAGCATTATCTTCAGTATGATGCCATTCATGTTATGCGCATTAATACCATAGTCGTACTGCTCACCTGATCATATCAAAACTCTGAGTTCGATATTCATAATGCACTGGTCTGTATGAAATTCACGATAGTTCACCACACGAAATTGTCTGCTGAGGCGAAAATACACGCCACGCACAAATGCCAATGTAATCTAGCTACGCGATCTGAAAAGCTGTAGAATATGAAACGTCATCCGTTTTTGATGCACATTAATGGTCGAAAACCAACCATGAAGGCAAGCAACAAAAACGTGCTTCTTCAATTGCTGGTAAAACCTCAAAAGCCGTGTATGGTTTATAATTACGAGAATTATGAGGAACAAAATATATTCCGTTTATCGGGATTTACAGTGTACAGCTCGATATGATGATTGCACATCAATGTTGTTGTTTTTATGCTTTGAATCTGCACCGGTATAAAATAAACACACTGCGAGATCATTCATATGTTTACCGTGTCTAACTGCTGTGCGTTCAATGACCTCTGATACGTTTTACAAATTTTGATTGCGCTGCAGTGACATGAGCTGCTAGAACCTGAAGAAGAATGACTCGGTTGTTTTGCTTTCACCATTGAACGCAAAATTTAGAATCGGAGGTGTCATTCAAGTTTGCACGAAATGGATCAGTTTTGAGTTGCTTAATACATTCAGCATCTACTCTCAACAAACGATAACCATCGTAGGTTCAATAGTATTTCGTTGTATCGCAGAAGTAAATGACGAGAAAATTGTTAAAAGTTTTTTTTAATTTGTTGATTCTTGTGGATTCATGCTGCTGATCTTCTAATAATCATTTGCCCACAAATTTGTTTGTTTGTTAGCTTGCTATATTTAGCTCTGGATCTAGTGTATATTTTCCATTTAATACAAACCAGTGAGTAAATGTCGATCGAGCTTAGTTAGTAAAATTATCGTGTATATATGATTTAAAATGCATTCAAAATGTTTCTCACTTAAACCTCTCACGATACATTGAAGATGCAATGGATGCAAAAACAGTGAATATTAATCAGAATGATTTCGTGCTCAGCATTATTTATTATCGGTGAAACCATGCTGTCTACAAATGTTTCTTTGGTTTTTAGATAAACCATGTTTTCGAAACCAGGATAATTATCGACTCCTGTTAAGATTCATTGTCGTTAGTAACATGAAGTGATGCAGGGCAATCTGTGAACTTGCGGAACGTTCGTTGGATCAGCCCTGCGATTTCATACATACATACATACATACATGAAGACCTACATGATTGTTCATTACTTATGACTTTATGAAGCTGTTTGGCTCCTTCGGTTAATCTCCACTTTAGATTCACCTCACAACCGCACCAATATCATGTGCTGCAGATATCCGAATGGAATATCAGTCCCATTTGGGAGAAACAACCACTTGCGTAGATATGGCAGCGATACACTGAAATCTTTCGAACCGGCCTCAGTTGCATTCCAGCGGCGTGATCTTGTTTCCGCTGCCGGTATCTGCATCTCCAGACGTCGACTTATACAATGCCGTCAAGATCGAATTCTCTCATATTTGCGAGGTGAATGTTACGAGCGTTCATATCTCTTTTGTAGATGTATTTGTACCGCAAGTACGTTCTACCCGATGATCGACCTACATTACTGTTGATTACTGCTACTTCTAGTATTATGTTAAGCAAGCAATTCCAACTTCATACAGTCAAGTATCGATATCATTATCTCAGTGACTGTTTTAATTGAAAGAGATTGTCAAATAGCGTTGATCGCTTCACCAGATTGCATGAAATTAAAAGTAAATTAGAATATTTTTGTAAATTCTTAGCTTGCGCACTATAAAAACAACAAAGGTCACTTTGGGATCTCGGAACATGTGATGTCATGTCTATGCTTGTAGGATTTCATGACGATATCTTTAATATCACAGGCGGGAAGAAACCGGCTGTTATGGAACTGAGAACAAATGCTGCATGCCAACGTGGCTGTCCTGCAAGAGACGCGATAAACCGACGATGGCAGGCTAACTGAAGGACATGACGCGTTTTGTAACTGAAAGATTTCTAATGAGATTCGACTATATGGAGTTCAGTAGCAGTAAGAATCAGCCTACTAAAACAGCAGAACCCAGCAGCTGTGTTAGCGAACGGATCTGGACTTCAAATCTAAAATGCATTACGGATAACACTGCTATGGTCAACAATCATGCACCGACACTCCGCTGAAAAAGAGGCTTTATATCATAACCTCAATGCTATCCTCAAAACGAACCATATGTTGAGGCTGAACTGTATGCACAATTCTTCACAGAATATTTGAACATGGCATTTCACTCAAGTACGTTTCAAATTAATAGTAATCGATGTAAACAAGAATACGTCGTGTCGCGAACTCTTAGTGAGCTCAACAGGGTAATCGAACGCTAAGTGAATTACAAGGCGTCCGATGTCTTCGGAATTACACATGAGATCAACAAATGTTGTGGAGTAGCAATTTTACAGCCTCTTCTGTGGCTGCTGGCATGGGGAGTGTGTCGCACAAAGTTTATCAGGCTACTAAGGTTTAAGGGATAGAGTTTCATAACTGACTTTTGTTGTTTAATTTGTAAATAAGCCAATAATTCAATAGAAAATCTTCTGATTACATTTAGGCTCATGCAAGCTAGAGAAGCGGTCAGGCTTTTTGGTAAACTCTTTCAAATAAAATAGGCACGGATATAATGAAATTACCAAGAATGTGTACGTTATTGAGTAATTTGTATTCCAGAGATGGTGGAGATTCAGGCCTTACGTATGTGAAACCAATGATAATGGACAAGGCCTTTGAAGAGTGTACACTCAGTTCAGTCGTTTTGTCAGTAATACATTCTGTGAATCGGGACCACATAATAAATTATTTTGCAAACATTATCGCTGTATGCATTGGCATCCGGTTGATCTTATTGTTGTTAGGCGCACTAATATTTGGAGCGTTCTCTCAAGCATATCATTTTAAACCGAAAATTGGGATATAATTATTCACTGGTCATTACAAATGTCAAGCTTTCCCATACGGAATTTCATCGCTGGAAATTTTCTGCTGAATCGAGGATGAACGTCACTTACTTGTGCGAAACTATTCTACCTGCGAGATATAAACAGCTGTAGAACATGAAAGATCATACGTTTGTGATGTGCATCCATTAGAGTTCAAATATGTTCGCGCTCACTGATGTTCGTTTCCGTTGCTATTATTAGGCTATCCTCTCAGCTAACCCAACTACAGAAAATTGATTATCATCAGAATCGAGTCAGAATCGCATCTCTTACAGGACAGTCGCGTCAACATTCAGGCTTTACAGCTCATTTTTTATCACAGCTGATTATTTCCCGCCTGTGATATTCGAGACATCTTCATGAAATCCTGGAAAAATGTACCGAACATTCCAAACGGACCTTTGTTGCGTTAGTAGTGCGAATAGCAATAATTCAATAGAATATCACCCGATTTCATTTAATGACAGGTAATTTGATAAAGCGAACAAAGCTGTTTTTAAACTCATCCAATTAAAACAGACACGGTCAGAATGAATTTACCTTTAACATTTTAGGCGGGAATAGTTTGCCACCAGCGTTTTCACAAAGGCCAGATAATGTTTCGCATCACATTGCGTGAGCAACCGAGTAGTGAAAAGATTGATGTATGGAATATTTTATAATCTGTTCAATGTGAACATTATTGATAATCAAGAGGGTTCTGTTAAGCCTCGATTGACTTGAGTTGAGTTTGCTGTGTGATATAACCTACGAGAATCATAAAAATCGAGCAGTATTAGCAGCGGATGGATTTGGAATATAAATCTGAGTTGCATTACTCTAACCACTACGTTGGTCAACCATAATGAACCGACACTCTCTGCGACCACTGCTGAAAAAGACGCTTTTTACCATAACCACACAACAGTCATCCAAAACCTTCTACAAAAATGTTTGTAGTTTGATGGATTTGAGGGCAACATTAGAGAAAAAATCTTAAAACATCAGATTTCTTGAATTAGACTTCATTGGAATGAAACCATTTTAGTATTTATGCTGGCGAACCTGAATATGTTGGCCAACTTTCAGGTGATCCATTTTATTTTATATTCAATCACGGAAAATAGCGGAATATGTTTTTTTCTAACTATGGAATCATTATTACTAAAATTATCGAAATAATCAGATATATTTCAGGATTTAGGTGAATTATTTCGTTCTGCGTGTAAAAATCTTAGTTCACATATATGCGGATAATTCTAATTTAAGTTACTTATGAGTAATAGGAAGATATGTTATTTTGGTATATCAATGATCGCTGCGAACTGATTGTTTGCTAACGTTTGTAACCTTATTTCAACCTTCAGATTGAATAACGGTATCATGAAGCACACTTTACAGAACCACACATGCATACTTAAAGAGCAACGATATCCCGTGAAAATCGAATTAATAGTTTGCCTGGAGGCCGTTATCCGGAAATAAAGACGTTACATTAGTGAATATGTTTGTATCCATATTATTAAAACAAAACATATTTAATTATAGAATTACTACAGCCGAGAACTCTTCGAATCGTTTTCGCTCTAAGCCTTGGCATCAAGTTGATCTTCTTATTATTAGGCCGGCTAATATAGGGAGCATACAAATTAGATGATCGAAGCGCACATTTGATCATGAACCGTTTGGTTTTTATGTGTAAAATTGAATATTTCCCAATCGAGATAATACCGCATCGAATTGTTTTCTACACGAAGGATAGTAACTACACACTGATTGATGCTTAGAAGCACTTACCACCGAGTTCAACCAAAAACAAGTAGAATATGATGCTGAAAACTGGGGATACTAACAAGCTGCATATTTCGAGTCGCACATTCCGCTGAAGTTGCGGAGATGGCGATGACGAGCGATTGGTTCAAGGCAAAATCTTGTGTGACGACTGTTGTGTTTGATGTTCAAATGAGTGAAATTAGCTAAATTATTTAAAAGCTGTGTTACTGGCGATTTCACGGTTTATATGATGGAATCAAGAAAGCCATTTCTTCAAACAAACTTAAAACGGCTCATAATAAATCTATATCTGGTAACCCGTTTCTCAAGAAAACTTGGTAGACGGATATTTGGGTAAAGCACATTTCCTTTCTTTAGTCAAGAAACTGTAAAGATGTTAACGCAAGTACTTAAAAATGTTGAGCGTCTGCCAACGATAAGATATCTAGATGAGAGATTAAGTGCGTTAGTGCACAGATTATGAATTTGAGGATAACTTCGAGGACACCAGTGCTGATACATTTCGATGGTACTAAGATGTAGCTTTGATAGAAATAGCTTGTTGACGAAACACACGCTATTGATTGGAATTTATTCTATATGTGAGCTTTTTCTTGCAAATCGGGACTATATCAACTACTGCTTAAACTGAGCAGAAAGCAAAATATCTATATTCGCAACGGAGAAAATAGCCGTTTGCAACTGTTGATACAGTTAACTCGAATTTGTCTATTGGCTGGCTTCTCATATTAGGCTGTGAATGTACTAGTATATTTTCTATTCTATGCACCCAAGTCTGTACATATTGACTTAACATTGGCTCAACATATATTCTGCGCTCCACTAGCCTTCTCCCCCATACCCCATCCTTGTTGAGAAAAACAACTATGAAATGCATCTATACCAACGCACAATGTCTCGGAAACAAAATCGGTAAACCGGGTGCAGTTTACCTACGAAAAATATGCGCATATCTTCGACATTTCTACTGAAGACTAATGAAACAGATTGTCAAAACTGACATTGTTTTATGAGATAAAAACCTCATTTTCAAAAATTCATAAAACCGTCAGCAGTTATTCGAAAATCCGCTTTTTTACATTTGCTCAAAATTATATGATGTATGTTATACCAACAACCATCTCAAAAAATGTCTCAGGGAATTATTCTCGAACGAGCGACTTGACCGCTCAAAATGGTCATTGTTTGGGGTTGCTCACATCCCTAGGGATCTACCTCTATTACTTGTTTCTTGCGGTTTGTCGTTATTAGATGTAGACAGATACAATCAATTCAAAGAGCCTTGATCTAGCGGTGAAGTGTTATACAAATGTATAGTTACACGACACTGTGAACTATGATTCGTACGACGAACCAAGATGTGCAAATAAAGAATCAAAATGTCATTCTTGATCAAGCGCTCAAAATGTTCGAATCGACGAATGTATTGTGGTACTCACATCTCCACCACTATCACCATAGAAAGCGATTTCTAGTCAATTTCTTTATAAATCGGAGACACTGAGCCTACATTCACTGAGCCTTTGAGCAGTGGTGAAGTGGTAAACAAAGTTATACTTGAATGGCTCTTTTACATAGGGTTTGCACTAGAATCCAAAATATTTACACGAAAAATCACAGTGTCATTCTTAATCAATCTCTCAAGCAGCTGGATACGACCGATGTAGTGTTTTGTGTACATCCCACTTTAGCAATCTACGGTTTAAATGAAAACTATTCATCATAATTTATTGGGAAAACTTGTGTAACTTCATAGTGCAGAATATTAAGGTGTAAGCTTCAGTTCATTCACTTATTATCTGAAATATATATTTTATATTCCTGAAGCGACCCTGAGCATTATATTTCAATTGAGAGTGCTATCAATTGTTATACTAGCATAACGATAGAATTTACCATTGAGTAATCTACCTCATAAGTAAAACTAATTCAAAATTCAATACTCAGCTATATCTTTTCCTTTTGGCGCAGGTAAGTCAATCGCTATATTTATTTCCATGAATAATTTCTCGGATTTGGTGTCATTGCTAAGAATTTACCTTGAATGCAAATTCCTCAATAAATTGACATTTTATGAGTTTGCTAGCATTGCATAAGATTATCTTCAAGCTCAATTTCAAAGCAATCAGTGGATAATATCGAAACAAAAAAATCACAACTTATCATGCTGTGATCTATTTATTTAAGAGATGAGCAGCTTATTCCCATTACCACTAAATAATAATTCAAGCTTATTCAAGGTTTTCAATGATGTAACATGTAACGAGCATAAATATATTCATAGTTTAGTATAAGCCAAATTTAAATGTGTGTACAACAAGCTAAGGAATCAGATCATCCAGAATTTAAGATTTGGGGAAACGAACAGTTCAACAAAGCATTGCCTATTTTGGTTTTAAATTCATGCACGCACGGTAGTTGTTAAACAGTTTCAAGTAAAACCGACACGGTCAGAATCAAAAAAAACCATTCAGCAACTTTGGGCAACTTCGATTTAGCTGTGATCAAAAACAATACACATTACTAATAATAATAATGGTTAAACTCATCCTAAACGGAACAAATTCTCATCACTCAAAACTCACAGTTGCATGGATGAGAATGTAATAAGCTGGATCGATACGACATGGCGACAACGTATATGGAGTAAAAACTTGTAAGCTTCGTGACATAATTAGTAGAGTAATATTGCGCATATATCGCCTAGTTTATTCATTTATTTTCGATGCAATAAGTTTGTTGGATTCAGAGAGTGTGCGATTTATTTCGTAGGAAGATCCAAGCAAAATATATGTAACCATGAACCTACTCACGACGAATATGCAATTGAAAGTTCAGAATGATAATCTTTCGGATAACTTTTCGTTAGAGTGAGGCACTTGGAATTGATTCAGTGCTTCGTGGTATGATTTTTTCTGTGGTCAATTTAAAATATAAACGAAACATTACGCATTATCCGTCTTTAGGATAGACAGTGCAGATTTTGTTTCAACAAAGATTGTTTGAATGTGAAAGTTTAGCTAAATAAGACCAATTCTGAGGAACGATATTTAATCCTGTCAAGTAGTTTTAAAATGGTGCGTAGTTGTGGATTGAAAATAACTTAGGAGGACTGACGAATGTAATGTTTCTCACGATATGCCTTCGCGTGTGAAATTATTGTATATAATTAAGTAAACTGTACATAGAATATATTTTTAAACACGTTGTGATAATCCAGGCAAGATCTTGCACAGGTTCCGAACGTTGCGGTGTAGGGAATTGCCAAAACGCAGTGTTTTATAGTTTGCAGGATAAAATGTTCAACTCACTTTTCTCGTGAACAACAGTGTATAATACACAATCAGCGATACTTGCAAAACCCAGTTTTTGGCATCTTCTTCTACTTGTTTTTTGTTGAACGCGGTGGTTAATGCTTTTAAAATCACTCAGTGAGTAGCTTCTAACCCAAGTGTAGCAAACAATTCGATGCGGTATTATCTCTATTATGAAATATTCAATTTTGAACCTAAAAACCGAACGGTTCATGTTCAAATGTGCGCTTTGATAATCTAATTTGTATGCTTCCCATATTAGCGGGCCTGACGATAAGAAGATTAACTTGATGCCGAGGATTAGAGCGAAAATGATTCGAAGAAATCTCGGCTGTGGTAATTCTATGATTAAATATGTTTTGTTTTAATAATATGGATACAAACATGATGACTAATGTAACGTCTTCATTTCCGGATAATGGCCTCCAAGCAAACTATTAATTCGAATTTCACGGGATATCGTTGCTGTTTAAGTATGAATAAGTGGATCTGTGAAGTTCGCTTGCTGATACCGTCATTAAATTTTAAGGTTGAAATTAGGTTACAAACGTTAGCAAACAATCAGTTCACAACGATCATTGATATACGAATTTAACCTATCTTCCTTTTATTCATGAGTAACTTAAATTGGAATTATCTGCATATATGTGAACTTGGATTTTTACACGCAGGAAGAAATAAGTCACCGTATCTGAAAATTCCATCCAACCTAAAGCCTAAAATATATCAGAACATTACAATAATATCAGTAATAATGATTCGACGGTTAGAAAAAATAAATAAAATGGATCACCTAGAAGTTAGCCAACATATGCAGGTTTGCCAGCATAAAAACTAAAATGATTTCATTCCAATGGAGTCTAATACAAGAAATCTGATGTTTTAAGATTTTGTCTCTAATAATGCCCTCAAATCCTTCAAACTACAAAGTTTTTTTTGTAGAAGGTTAGGGCTAGGGTTAGGGTTAGGGTTAGTGTTAGGGTTAGGGTTAGGGTTAGGGTTAGGGTTAGGGTTAGGGTTAGGGTTAGGCTTAGGCTTAGGGTTAGGGTTAGGGTTAGGGTTAGGGTTAGGGTTAGGGTTAGGGTTAGGGTAAGGGTTAGGGTTAGGGTTAGGGTTAGGGTTAGGGTTAGGGTTAGGGT
>JACCGJ010019271.1:0-12757 GCA_013407085.1 Atriophallophorus winterbourni | reverse complement strand
GAGAGAAACAAGCTGAATTCTAATTTCTCATTGCCAGCAAATGTACAATTGGAACCAGCAGTAATTCGAATAATAACTACTTCACCCGGACACACTATCTAGTAGATGAACAATCCATGCGTCACGTTGATTAAAACGGAAATAAAAACCAGGTTCTGAGCCCCAACCATTGAATATATAAAATAGAAATCACTCAAATGATCGAACCCATATAATAAATGAAAACAGATCCGTAATTGTCGCCTTCAGCACACTGACCATTCAGGCATGTCGCGCCATCAACACTCCAATCTGAAAATGTACAACTAGCAACCGTTCCAGGTTTATCTGGGTTTCACTGATTTTAATTTGACCAAAACTACCACGTGACTCGCAATTTCAATATCCGGTAATGCCTAAGATGTATAAGCATGCCACATTTTGAGTATGTCAAAAACTATTTTTGCTTTCCAAACTTTACCATGGATAGTGAATACCAATTTTGCCTGTTTTATAAAATTCAGTATATGCTTTTACCGATAATTTGCAGCGTCAGATCGGCAGACGCCTTCGAAGATAGGTGAAATCACACCGGACTTCTAATATTATACTATACCACGACCTTAAGCAACAAATAGTTAAACAGGCTGGAAAGTGGTTCACAGAGAAGACGATGTCAGAACTTGAGCACATCCAGTGTTATGCCATCCGCATCGGGATTTTCTTGCATTCGGTTTGATCAATTGACGTGTAATAAACTCTGGATTCATAAATATTTCGCCCAGTGTCTAATATTTTTGCATTCATTGAATAATTGCGTCGAGATACGCATTTTGATAACTCTTTCTTAATTCTACATCGCGTGATTAACGAGTTATAGTGGATTATTTGCTAAATGACCAAATCACGAGTTTCAAATCAGCCACAACTACCAGCCGAGCAAATGAATCACCCAAAGAAATATCAAAGCAGATAATCTGACGCTTTCTGTGAATTATTTTTCTATACAATCAACTTTATCTTATTGTCCTTCTTCCGCATTATTTAGACTACTATCTGGCAGTAGATCACGTATAAATTCGAGGTTACCAACTTTATTTATATAACTCTACTTTAGCAGTAGATATTACTGTTTCTAAAAGTACCGAAGAAAAATCTATGGGATAGGGCAAATAACGAAGGCTTGCAACATACTGAGCTAAATGTTGTACATACACTAATTTCGTTTAAATCATCGGAAAAGGAATTCCAGAAAATTCCACCTGAGCTCATCAAATGCTGTAGGGCAGCATTATTACAGCATCTTCACCATTTGCTTCTTCAGTACTGGCAGGAGAAGTGTGTTCCACAAGAGATGCGAGACAAAACGTTCAAAAAAGCTAATCAAGAATAAGGTTGATGTAGGTGACTGCAACAATTACAGATGAATCTCCCTTCTGAATGTTGTAGGAAAATTGTTTGCTATAGTCTTGCAGATCCGACTACACGTATTAGCTAGTAGAATTGACTCAGTATCTCAATGTGGCTTTCGAAGGGGAAGATCATCCGTTGATATGATCTTCTCACCAAGACTACGTCAGCAAAGTGGGTCTTTTCAAAATGCTCAATATGATAGGCTACCCCCCAAGACTGTTCAAACTCGTTATTTTTTTCACTCAGGCATGACAGGCTCAGCCAATTTTAACAGTTTCAGCTCAGTAGCCTTCGAAATTCTCCGTGGCGTCAAACATGGATGTGTTCTTGCTTCCACGCTGTTCAGTATTTTCTTTGCTCCGCTTCTGAAGCACGGTTTTAAGACAAATCAGAAGGCATTTACCTACGCACTTGAAGTGATGGCGAGATATGCAAACTGAGCGGTTGAGAGCACAAACCAAGGCACGGGAGGTGCTAATCCATGACCTGCTATTTGCCGACGATGCAGCTTTTATTGCTCACTCACAAGAACGCTTTAAATTGCTAATAGACTGTTTTTGTCCACATGTAATGAATTTGGGCTAACAATAAACACAAGCCAGACCAAATTCTTTGGTCACGGGAATGTATTGCCTCCAATCATTACTGTTGGAAACTGTCAACTTGAACCATACATCATTACATATATCTTGGTTCAACCATTGCGGTTAACCTCTCGCTAGACAGATAGACAGACGGATAGACAGACCTTCTGTTATTTTGTCCCCATTGAACTCTTGTATTTGAGGTTACCGCATGTTGACTGTAAAGACAAAGATGATGGTATACAGCACGTGTGTACTAAATGATTTACTATACGGCAGTGAAACCTAGACCATCCACGCAAGACACGAACTAAAGCTGAATGCTTTCCATCGTTGACGCATCTTGAACATATCGTGGATGGACAAAATGACTAATGCTGAACTGCTTTAAAAAGTTGGTCTTCAGAGCATAGTCACCCTACTGCGACAGCGCCGCCTGTGGTGGCTCGGCCACGTCTGCAGAATGAAAAATGGTCGTATTCCGAAAGATCTACTCCATGGTGAGTTTCAATCAGGAAGTCAACCATTGGGCAGACCGCACTTGCGGTACAAAGACGTTTGCAAAAGAGATATGAAAGCTTTCGGCATTGAGCCCGCGAGTTGGGAATAACTTGCTCTTGACCGCTCACATTGGAAGCATTGTGTAAAGCGTCGTTAGCATGATGGAGAGAAGCAAATACAGCTTTTGTCTGCTGAATGCAGATCACTCCATCGACGTGCTACTGACGCCCAACGACCAAGTTCTGTCTATCGTAGCAAGCGCTGTTTGAGAGATTGTTTCTCGCGAAACGGACTGTTTAATTATACAAAAAGCTGTAAGACATGGAAATGCATGCGATTGTGATGCACCTCCATGGTAGACATCAACCGAAGTAGGCCAACCACAGCTGAATTCGTAGATAATTGTGAGTCAATGGTAAAACCTCACATGTTGACCGATGACGCACAAGAATTCGCCAACGAAATGCACACGCACTCACCAGGAATTTGAAACACAACACACTCAATAAACACGAAACAAAAGCTCGAACTGTTAGAAACAAGTACAAAACATTTATCCATCTCGTCCTCATCCTGAGCTACGTACATTCTCCTTTATTCCTTTATCCTGACCCGAAAAGTATAATCTTATGATGTATGATTATTATGATGAAGGGTGATCACCATGTTTTCCTTTTTTAATATGACGAAGAAGTATTTATACGTTTAAGTTAGTCGTTCAATCAGTCACTCAGTATAATACTTGTACGTAACTCAATACTTGCGTGAGCATACAGATGGTGTTGACAACATTTTTGAGAATCGCAGGCCCCATAAACTTAGATTTCATTCACAATTCCGTATTATTTACATTTGTTAGATAAAAAAATTCAATATTAATTTCAGTAAGCTTCGAAACCGAGATGATGCGATCAATTTATTTCTACATATTCACTAATTTATCGATCTCATACGCGTGGATCAAATTGTAATAAAATTATGTCACGTGTTTTAATAAGTTCGAAACGTCAAATTCTTCAAGGTGGTGTTATCACAAGATGTGCTTTTTAAAAAAGCATGATGTGTGAAAGAATATATGAATTTCCTTGCGGAAATATCATCACATTTGCTATTTGCAAAGACAGATCCATAAGTAAATGTTATCTTAATCTGGGGAGTTTCCGATTCTACGATTACAGATTTATATACATGAATATTATTTCTACTTAATACGTGATTGCGGTTAATTGGAAAAACAAATTTTGTTTCTCTACATCGTCCATTAAGTGTATTTGCTTATAGATTTGGGTGTTTAGCTTTAGCCTATAAAAGCGCACTTTGAACAATAATTGTTGATATAAAATTATAACGTTGGCGCGAGCCATTCATATTCTTCACCCTAATTATTTGTTAAAATAAATAGTTTGATATGAAATGGCTGACAGACTTTCATTCTCGATTGAATTATGGTATGAATTATTATTTCGTGAAGACCGTTTACCAGGAGCTCTCAAGATATACAGAGCTATGCCATCCCGTCAAACGTAAGAGCATGGAATGGCAATAAATTAAACCACATCGGTCGTGAGAGCGCAATCACCAGGCTATGATGAATTATGTGTGAAACTTTTTAGCATCAAGTTTCACTGGAAATTCGGAAAGAGGGAAATCCAAAGCAGATAATTGGGTTTAGCACAAAGTCAGAAAGGCTTTCGAATGTCAGGTCACGGATACAATTACCTCATGAGCGGCAATAACCGCGAAACCGGTCGTGAGGTTCCGTCTTGCTTTTTGAACGTCATATACTACTTGTTAATGAAATCTGACTTTAAACAGAAAGTAACCATTGCGCTGTTCTTTCAAACAGTTACCGGTGCAGCATTGCACCGACTGCGGTACTTAGTTTAGCTGCCACATAGAAGCTAAATTTCAATTTGCACATGAGGATTTATCCTCGAATTCGTAAATCATAAGCAGCTTCTGTCAGATATGAGATTCGTCAAGTTCAGTTAAACGAGTGTACCACTGCGAGAGCTTGAAGGGAGCAAGTTTGACAAATCAGAAAGAAATGACAAACAAAGAAATATTAACATAGAACATTCTCTATGATGATGGTATTCGTCTGAGAGATAGAGAGTTATGTTTGATTCCATACCATTTGCAAAATAAATGATTTTCCTGGTAACATTCGCGTGTTTTGTGAGACAGAAGAGTTGAACGCGAATGCGTTGAGTACGGACGCAGTCGACAAGTGAACAAGAAACGTAATTACCGTTGTGTTGAGCGTACTCAATGTGATTTTCGACAACGTAGTATATGATTGGATTGGGAGCTCAATTTAGCCTTGTGTGACCAATGCGGGGCCTTCAAATCGGCCGTGCATACAATTAATTTCTCCAAGGGTAAAATGCATCAAATATTTTCGGATCAACTGAGGTCAAATTTGGACGTGCACTTTAGAACGAAGTACGAGATACCGGGACTTGCAGTGAAACGTTTGACCCAAAAACTTTTGCTAGTAAACTGGATCGTATGTCAATCAATTAAGACGGACAAGAAAAATCGTTCAGTCGACAAATTGTAACTCGATGTCGGGACATGTTTATCATTTTTTAAATTTGTGGTGAAATTATTGTAACAGCTGAAAATTCGTGTGTACGAAGAAAGTCAATTTCTTCTCCTTCTTCTTCTTCTTCTGATCATCCATCATTCGGAAAGACAGAAAAGATTACCAAATCAGTCTTGTCGAAAAATTCATTATAAATCCCAAAACAGTGTATAAACACGTAAACGACCTCCGGAATGTTAAAATGGGAATACCGCCACTGGTCTCTGTTTCTGGAATAGTGACGTCATTTAAAGATTGCGCTTACGTTTTCCGACAACAATTCGCATCAGTTATCTCACAAGTGTCGACCGATGGACAGCCTTTAATCTCTGACAGCTGCAGCCTGCCAATTCTTCACGGGGTGGAGTTTTCCCCTAACGTTAAAACAAAATTAATAAAGATGAAGAGAACAGGCTCACCCGTTATAGACAATATACACGCAAACATTTTGTAGAATCTATCTTCGACATCTGACGTATTCACGATGATGTTCGAGCAGAGCTTTGTACCAGAAACTTGGAAAAATGCCCTGATTAGTCCCATCTACATGGGTAGCAAAAGAAATGATCCATTAAACTATCGCCCGATAGCGTTATTACCAGTGCTATCAAAAGTAATGGAGTCCATAATAGCTGATGCCTCACGGAATCACTTTGAGATTACTAATTTAATCTCCGAGGCACAGCATGGATTCAGGAAAAAACGATCCTGCCTGACAAACTTGCTATTAGCAAAAGAAACTTGGTCTGAACTACTGGATGCCGGCAACTCCGTGGATGTGATTTATATCGATTTCTCAAAAGCCTTCGATCGTGTCAATCGCGAAATACTTTCATCGAAACTACTCACCTACGGAGTACATGGTAAACTCCATGCATGTATTAAAGAATGGTTGATATCTCGTGAGATGTACGTGAGAATTAAAAACGAACTATCCGAGTCGATTAAAGTTGCCCGTAGTGTTCCACAAGGATCAGTCCTCAGACAGCTTTTGTTTTTAATATATATATATACGACTTCCCTACTGTAGTGCAGTCGTCGCTGCTTATTTTCGCTGATGACGCAAAGATTTGGCGCAAAATAAACTCCACAGACGACACGCAGAACCTGCAACGGGAACTCGATATGATTCACACTTGGTCTCTAGACAACGAAATTCCCCGGAATGCTTCGAAATGCAGCCTATTGTCTCTCCACCTCAAGTCGAGCAAAGAATATTATCTTAGTCGTACTGTTATTAAACCCGCCTCCTCCGAAAAAGATTTAGGCGTGATTATCCAATCAGACTTAGGAAACTCAATGCAATTTCGAGTCGCTGCAGGCAAAGCTAAAAGCAACTTGGGTCTCTTTAATAGAGTCCTGGGTTTGTTTGACCCTAATATTGTCTGCAAATTGATTTCAATGTACATCCGTCCTCATGTTGAATATGCTATACCGGCATGGGATCCTTGGTTGTAAAAAGATATTCTGCTATTGGAAACTCCACAGCGCAGAGCGACAAAACTCGTCATGGGACTATCTAATTATCCATACGAAACGAGACTCAAAATATTGAATTTGCTTTCGGCTCAATACAGACGGAAACGAGGAGCACTAATATTCATTTGGACATTGCTTAATTAAACAAATCATCCTTGCAGTCGTTTGTTTCATCTTTCCTATAACACACATCTGCGTGGTAACCAATCTAAACTTTACCAGCAGCATAGCTGGTTGAACCGCCAAAAATATGCATTTTCCCTTCCCAATGTGCAACTGTGGAACAGTTTACCTACTCATGTGGTCCAATCTGGAACGGTTGACGTATTCAAGAAATCACTAAATATTCACATGGACAAGTATGTTTTTCACGTTTGACAATAATCTAACAATATTTTGATATTTTTACCATCCGACCCGATGTAAATTTTTGTGATTCTTGTAAAGCATAGCTTTTTACCTGCATATCATCTATAAATAAATCTATGAATAAATCAAAACGCTCGTCATCTATAAAACATTCTTTCAGCTACTTAAATTTAATCAATAGTTAGTATATTCTTTTCAAATATAGGAAATTTTGAAAGTTCAACCTTTGTATCGTTGCATTCGTTAATTAATTCATAACTCTGAATCTTTAAAATTCGAGCTCACTCAAATTGAACAAGAAAACTTTACCGGAAGTTCGGATATATTATTGGTATTCAGTCAAACTATATCTATGATCTTTTCATGTTATGTTCATCTATGTTCTTTTGAGATGAGAAAAGTAATGCATTCAATGATTTGGTATTTAGTTGGAAGTATATAAATAATCTGAACATGTCCGAGATATACGAAACTTTTGATAAACTCATACTAATGTATCACAGTAAATTGTTATCATATTCTCTAACCGAATGAATTCTATCCACTCGACTTTGAAATCAGTTTCCCTTTATTTCCTTTCTAAACCCAAATTTGTAGGGTGGATTCCCAGAAAACCAGAAGATGTCAGATTTAGAGTGAAAATTTACAAGAATAACCTGGCAATTCCATCGCTGGACCGAATCCCAAAACTATTTTCATATGAGAACACACTATTTTACTTAAATAGGGAAGGCACCTGCTGATTTTGATCCTACTGTACATACCAGATGAGCGCAAACAGCACGAAATCAGTCGTGGGGTGTATGTGTGAGGGAACTGCATGCAAATGTGCACTTTTATAGAGAACTATGTTGTATTCATGTTCGTGGCTCGTTTGCTTAAACCGAAAATTTAAATTTAAGGAATCGAATTGAATTATGCGATGCTTTCCTATTTCGGTGTTTCGGTGGATAAGAACGATGAACCGCTTTAATAAAATGAATTTCGCATTCTAAGCATCAATTTTGAACTAATCCTCCCTCATGGATGCAAGGTGAACAAAAACATTACTAACATCGTGCAGATCATTAAAACGAATGGGTACCTCGCTTCCACAGCATCGGTTGATATTTATTATGCATCGAGAAAATATTACTATAAGATTAACCAAAATTCTTTTCGGATATGACATGGAGAATGAAAGATGATGTTTGGAACACGCGCTTTTATTCCCGATCGAAGACGTGACCAGATGTGCACTTGATTTGAAGATACAAAGATTAAAGTATTTATGTTTAAAAAGCGTATGAATAAAATGTACGAATTATTGCATAGCGAATATAGCAAATGTAATGATGCTGAATGCATAATTGGATCCCATTTTGGTTTAACTTCCACTACAACAGAGAGTACCCTGAATATTTAAGTAGAGAATTCCCGGAATTGATTGCACGCCTGGCAGAAAATGTCGTCGATAAACTATATGTGAACCTGGGTTGTACAGAGACAGGGTATCCTCGCGTGTTGCTTTCTCATCCCACTTCGGGAACAAGTGTTTTCTATTGGGTGTCCTTTCGGTAGACACTATTCGATAGACAACAATAACGTCGCGACCTAACCTCTCTTTGGGAACGTCCACTTGACTAAAAGTCGCTGTTTCGAACAGTACGAAGAATGATCACAAAAAGTGTCTATTTGTAATGAATCTTATCGAAAAGTGCATTATCTTTCATCATCATGAGACCTATAACGCATACTCCTCAGTTGGATGAAGATGAACATTCATTTTCATTATTAACTTCAAAAAGGTTCTTTGAAAGTTTTCTAACAATCTGTTAACAATCTGTAAATATTCATGTTGATAATGAACTTTGTACTACAGGATTTCATTATTGTATTATCTATACAAGGTCCTTTACGCTAGAGCTCAATGACCAGCTTTCAGTTCCCGAGGGTTATTACTGCTAAGGTAGATAATCTGCTTAACAAGATTTTAAAAGGCATAGCTCTTGCATCTATCCATGCTGACATAATTTCCTAATTCGCTTGCAATTTTTCACAAACTGTTGTAGAACGGATCCGCATGCATCAATTAATTTCAGACGCAAACAGACGCATCGCCGAATATATGAATGGCAGGTAAATAATTTTGTAAGGTGATTCAAGGTATTTGATGTTCTAATAAGCAGTAGCCTAACATTAACTATAAGATGGTGGAAAATAGAATGTGAGTAGTTTAACAGTGTTTAATAACACCGACCGATTTGCTCAAAATACAGGTAGCTTTGTTAAGTGCGTAGCGGTAGAACGTAAACTGTTACATGTAAAAAAGCTTTTTAAAGTTTATGTGGTAATGAATCCGCTGGTACTGAGTGTTCCTTCGCTTGTAAATATCTTGTCAGTGATGGTTTGCCATACTGAATAATGTGTAAATTAGAATAAGGTTTCCTCTGGTTCATCAGTGTGTATAGTAGATCAAATTTAAAAGTGCTTCCCTTTCTTGGTATGGATTGTTTTGCACGCTGAGTATTAGTTTTTCAGCAAAGATTTATTTGCTGCGTATGCTCTTTATAATTCTTGAGTCGAGGACGACAGTACTGAATAGAATATTCCATCACCCACTTTAGGTATGAATTCATGATCGGTGAGAATGGACCAACCTTACCCAACAGTGGCATACAAGCCAAACTTATTTACCATTCTTCCATTGTTTCGATCACATTCGGATCCTGTTCCTACCGTCCCTACCTGATGAGTGCAAACTGCACGAAACCGGTCGTGGGGTGTGTGTAACATAAATCCATGCAAACGTGCTTTTTTGTACAATAATACAATGAGAGAACATTTCCTATTACCTGTTTGAGTAGAATAAGGACACATGGTGCTATTTAAAGGCAGTTGTTGTTTGAAGTAACAGTTTGATCTCATGATTTTTTCTACCCTACAATTATAAAGGTTGTGAAATGCCAATTAATCGATTTCGCGAACCCTCCGTTGTGATTGCATAATTGTTGTTTACTCTTTGAAGAAAATGAACAAAATCGATACAAATAGTTAACAGGAATGAAATAAAAAGAACCAAACAGAACCATATTATAAGCATCGAAAACGGAGTGCATCATATCCGACTGAAAATATAAAATCAAAACAAAGAACAGAACCCATTGGAGTCGTATTGATGCAGTCCCATGCTCCGACCGGTGTACATATACTCAAGTCAGTCACCTACTTAGAATATATTGCCAAGTTTGGCGATGAAAGCAAGCGAAAGAAAATCGATTGCTTGTAGGAACGCAATCGATCACATGACTGCACAATTGCGTGCTAGCGTGCGTACCTAACCACCCGCGTATTCGCCAGCACACACTCACGAATGCACGCATTCCATACGTATAAATATCGATCCTAGAGCAACAATTAATCTCGAACTCGTTTTAGCTCACAATGGACAGTAATGATCCATTGATCCGAGGTTGCTGGATTTCAAACGTTGTTGTTGTTGAACTCGTTGTTCATGGATCAGGATAATCACAAAACATTTGTCGATGGAGATTTGCCAAACTTGGTTCTGACACGGTTAAACGATCAGAGACGGTAAGTCTGGCAATGATGTAATAAGCGATCGTAAATATTAATTAGAACTGTATGTAGCCCGTACGAGATCGTGAATACAATTGGATGATTGAAACTCTCTTTCAAACGAATTTTAGTTTTATCTTCATCGTGGTGAATTACATTTTACATAACGGGCACATGAAAATTGATATTGTTGTAGCTTGATTATAACATTCAACAATCACATTCTTGATCGTTAAACTCCAACTTCATAAGGAGGAAATACTGAATTTAATTGTTTATTAGAATATATATATATCAGAGAAAGATCAGCCGTAGAGGTAACCTCCCCGAAACAACTTCAAGAAAAGTGTCTGGAAAGGCATTTGTCACTATATGCTTATTTTGTTGATTTAACCCTTAACTGCCCAATTTAATTTCTAGGCTGAATACGCTGAATACACGTCCATCTCTCGCAAACTCTCGATGCACACTGATGTTATACGCCGGATGACTGTTGTATCTCTGTATCAAACTGGTACTAGACTTGTATTGAACAAGTAAAAACACAAAGGAAACAAAATGAGACGATCACTTTTTATTTATACAACTTTTAATTAGCGTGCCGAATTCGGTACTGAGTGCAGTAAGGGGTTAACAAAGGTATTGCACTACGTTTGCAGAGTCCTAGCAAAATGCTAGTTTATAAGGTATCTTGAAGACTGCCTTAAAGATCCGTTCTGACATTTCAGATATGGCGTGACGGGGTCGCCTCCACTTAAAACGGTTAAACTTCAAAACGTTTTAAAATTTGCCGAGGCATCCAACAAGGGTGTGTTCTTCCTTCAACGCCGTTCGGCATTTTCTTTAATGTGCTGCTTAAGCATGCTTTTAACACAAGAAACGACCTTAAACAATTTGCGCTTGTATGCCACTGTTGGGTAAGTTTGGTACGACCAACCTGTTCAATCATATGAGCCCACACTCATGTAGACAGTGTTTAAACCCATGATGTGATGGAAATGAGCTTTTTCATTCAAGGAAACAATAGTGTTATTGAATGAGAAATTTTCTACATGAACCGGTTGGGAGCACAAAGCAAGGAACGAGATATGCTAATCGGTGACCTACTGTTTGTCGTTGGTGTAGCCATTATTGCTCACTTTCAAGAACACCTTCAGCTGCTATTGGACTACTTCTTATCGGCATGCAAATACTTTGGGTTGAGAATCAGTATGAAAATGTCTAAACTCTCTATCAATAAAGTGTATGCCCTCCCACCATTACTTTTGTAAACGGTCAGTTGATCGAGTACATCATTCAACCTACCTTGATTAAGTTGTCGCGGATAAACTCTCACTAGTAACCAAGATTTATTAGCGTAATAACAAAGTGGCTGCCGTCATTTCCGTTTGAACTCTTGCGTCTGGATCAATCTTAAGTTGATGGTATACATCGTGTGCGTACAAATGCTACAACGTATAGGGGAAAAAATATGCGCCATCAACGCAGGACACGAACGAAAACTAAATGTTTTCACCGTTGAGGGAGCATCGTCGTATCTGAAAAATGAACTTGGATCGACCAAAGTAATGGATGCGGGAAAAGGTTTTTTAAAGCGATATACAAGAGCACTGTGAACCTTCTACGAAGCTGTGATATTCAAGTCTGGGTCTTTTTTGCTGGCAGATATCGAAAATTTTCCAGGCCAGTCAATTTGTGAATATCAATCTGATTATATTATTATATAAACTTTGAAGATGTGGCAAACAATCTCTTGAATGATGATATCTAAAGTACTAATAATATGTCAATGCAAACATTCAAGCCTAGCTCACTTTTTTGATATAATTGTAACTTAAGTTTCCGCGAAAAACCTTAGAAACATAACAAAAGTTACTTTGGGAAAAAATAATCTTTTTAAAAATAAAAAAAACAATTTACGTTAATATTATTACAAAAAATATAACATCCAAAGGTGGGTTATTTGACGGGAATGCAAGCAAATACTGATGTTTGTTCACTCTTACCACATTCTTATTAGAGTTTGCACATTGAGCTTGAACAGGTGGTCGTGCTTATCCTTATCCCCAGGGTGACAAGCACAAATGGTTTATCGCTCTTTCATGTTTTGAGTCATGTCCCTCCGGTGAGTTGCAAAACAGCGCTAAAACTTTCGTGGCGGTCTGTGATGTGATGGAAAAGCATGCAAATAAGTTTTAATTATGGTAATGGGTTTTTAAACCGTCTAATGAGGTAGGGCTCATGTGATTGAAACAGGTTAGTCGTACCACCTTACCCAACAGTAGCA
>JACCGJ010019268.1:0-17349 GCA_013407085.1 Atriophallophorus winterbourni | reverse complement strand
ACCTGTTCAAAGCATGTGTCGAAACACATGTTAAATGGGGTTAAACCCATAACCATGAAACCAAATATTCATTTGCATGCTTTTCGTCATTCACACCCCACGACCGGTTCCGTGCTGTTTGCACTCATCAGGTAGGGACAGTAAGATCAGGATCCGCATGCGCTTGAACCAGTGGAGGCATGGTAAACAAGGAGCGCTTGTATGCCACTGTTGGATAAGGCTGGTACGACCAACTTGTTCAAAGCATGTGTTCAAACACATGTTAAATGGGGTTAAACCCATAACCATGAAACAAAATATTCATTTGCATGCTTTCCCGTCATTCACACCCCACGACCGGTTTCGGATGGTTTGCACTCATCAGGGTAGCGGACAGTAAGGGCAGGGCTCCGCATGCGCTTGAACAGTGGAAGAATGGTAAACATTAGGAGCGTTGTTGCCAATGTTGGATAAGGATGTACGACCAACCTGTTCAAAGCATGTGTCCAAACACATGTTAAATGGGGTTAAACCCATAACCATGAAACAAAATATTCATTTGCATGCTGTTCCGTCATTCACACCCCACGACCGGTTTCGTGCTGTTTGCACTCATCAGGTAGGGACAGTAAGATCAGGATCCGCATGCGCTTGAAACAGTGGAAGAATGGTAAACAAGGAGCGCTGTATGCCACTGTTGGATAAGGCTGGTACGACCAACCTGTTCAAAGCATGTGTCCAAACACATGTTACATGGGGTTAAACCCATAACCATGAAACAAAACATTCATTTGCATGCTTTTCCGTCATTCACACCCCACGACCGGTTTCGTGCTGTTTGCACTCATCAGGTAGGGACAGTAAGATCAGGATCCGCATGCGCTTGAAATAGTGGAAGAATGGTAAACAAGGAGCGCTTGTATGCCATTGTTGGATAAGGCTGGTACGACCAACCTGTTCAAAGCATGTGTCCAAACACATGTTAAATGGGGTTAAACCCATAACCATGAAACAAAATATTCATTTGCATGCTTTTCCGTCATTCACACCCCACGACCGGTTTCGTGCTGTTTGCACTCATCAGGTAGGGACAGTAAGATCAGGATCCGCATGCGCTTGAAACAGTGGAAGAATGGTTAACAAGGAGCGCTTGTCTGCCACTGTTGGATAAGGCTGGTACGACCAACCTGTTCAAAGCATGTGTCCAAACACATGTTAAATGGGGTTAAACCCATTACCATGAAACAAAATATTCATTTGCATGCTTTTCCGTCATTCACACCCCACGACCGGTTTCGTGCTGTTTGCACTCATCAGGTAGCGACAGTAAGATCAGGATCCGCATGCGCTTGAAACAGTGGAAGAATGGTAAACAAGGAGCGCTTGTATGCCACTGTTGGATAAGGCTGGTACGACCAACCTGTTCAAAGCATGTGTCCAAACACATGTTAAATGAGGTAAAACCCATAACCATGAAACAAAATATTCATTTGCATGCTTTTCCGTCATTCACACCCCACGACCGGTGTCGTGCTGTTTGCACTCATCAGGTAGGGACAGTAAGAGCAGGATCCGCATGCGCTTGAAACAGTGGAAGAATGGTAAACAAGGAGCGCTTGTATGCCACTGTTGGATAAGGCTGGTACGACCAACCTGTTCAAAGCATGTGTCCAAACACATGTTAAATGGGGTTAAACCCATAACCATGAAACAAAATATTCATCTGCATGCTTTCCGTCATTCACACCCCACGACCGGATTCGTGACTGTTTGCACTCACAGGTAGGGACAGAGTAAGATCAGGATCCGCATGCGATCGAAACAGTGGAGATTGGATAAACAAGGAGCGCTTGTATGCCCATGTGGGATTAAAGGCTGGTACGACAACCGGTTCAAAGCAGTTTGTTTAACTTCCAAACACAAGGAAATGGGGTTAAACCCCTCAAACATGAAACAAATATTCCTTGCATGCTTTTTTTCCGTTCATTCACACCCCACGACCGGTTTCGTGCTGTTTGCACTCATCAGGTAGGGACAGTAAGATCAGGATCCGCATGCGCTTGAAACAGTGGAAGAATGGTAAACAAGGAGCGCTTGTATGCCACTGTGGGATAAGGCTGGTACGACCAACCTGTTCAAAGCATGTGTCCAAACACATGTTAAATGGGGTTAAACCCATAACCATGAAACAAAATATTCATTTGCATGCTTTTCCGTCATTCACACCCCACGACCGGTTTCGTGCTGTTTGCACTCATCAGGTAAGGACAGTAAGATCAGGATCCGCATGCGCTTGAAACAGTGGAAGAATGGTAAACAAGGAGCGCTTGTATGCCACCGTTGGATAAGGCTGGTACGACCAACCTGTTCAAAGCATGTGTCCAAACACATGTTAAATGGGGTTAAACCCATAACCATGAAACAAAATATTCATTTGCATGCTTTTCCGCCATTCACACCCCACGATCGGTTTCGTGCTGTTTGCACTTATCAGGTAGGGAAAGTAAGATCAGGATCAGCATGCGCTTGAAACAGTGGAAGAATGGTAAACAAGAAGCGCTTGTATGCCACTGTTGAATAAGGCTGGTACGACCAACCTGTTCGAAGCATGTGTCCAAACACATGTTGAATGGGGTTAAACCCATAACCATGAAACAAAACATTCATTTGCATGCTTTTCCGTCATTCACACCCCACGACCGGTTTCGTGCTGTTCGCACTCATCAGGTAGGGACAGTAAGATCAGGATCCGCATGCGCTCGAAACAGTGGAAGAATGGTAAACAAGGAGCGCTTGTATGCCACTGTTGGATAAGGCTGGTACGACCAACCTGTTCAAAGCATGTGTCCAAACACAAGTTAAATGGGGTTAAACCCATAACCATGAAACAAAATATTCATTTGCATGCTTTTCCGTCATTCACACCCCACGACCGGTTTCGTGCTGTTTGCACTCATCAGGTAGGAACAGTAAGATCAGGATGTGCATGCGCTTGAAACAGTGGAAGAATGGTAAACAAGGAGCGCTTGTATGCCACTGTTGGATAAGGCTGGTACGACCAACCTGTTCAACGCATGTGTCCAAACACATGTTAAATGGGGTTAAACCCATAACCATGAAACAAAATATTCATTTGCATGCTTTTCCGTCATTCACAACCCACGACCGGTTTCGTGCTGTTTGCACTCATCAGGTAGGGACAGTAAGATCAGGATCCGCATGCGCTTGAAACAGTGGAAGAATGGTAAACAAGGAGCGCTTGTATGCCACTGTTGGATAAGGCTGGTACGACCAACCTGTTCAAAGCATGTGTTACAACACATGTTAAATGGGATTAAACCCATAACCATGAAACAAAATATTCATTTGCATGCTTTTCCCTCATTCACACCTCACGACCGGTTTCGTGCTGTTTGCACTCATCAGGTAGGGACAGTGAGATCGGGATCCGCATGCGCTTGAAACAGTGGAAGAATGGTAAACAAGGAGCGCTTGTATGACACTGTTGGATAAGGCTGGTACGACCAACCTGTTCAAAGCATGTGTCCAAACACATGTTAAATGGGGTTAAACCCATAACCATGAAACAAAATATTCATTTGCATGCTTTTCCATCATTCACACCCCACGACCGGTTTCGTGCTGTTTGCACTCATCAGGTAGGGACAGTAAGATCAGGATCCGCCTGCGCTTGAAACAGTGGAAGAATGGTAAACAAGGAGCGCTTGTATGCCACTGTTGGATAAGGCTGGTACGACCAACCTGTTCAAAGCATGTGTCCATACACATGTTAAATGGGGTTAAACCCATAACCATGAAACAAAACATTCATTTGCTTGCTTTTCCGTCATTCACACCCCACGACCGGTTTCGTGCTGTTTGCACTCATCAGGTAGGGACAGTAAGATCAGGATCCGCATGCGCATGAAACAGTGGAAGAATGTTAAACAAAGAGCGCTTGTATGCCACTGTTGGATAAAACTGGTACGACCAATCTGTTCAAAGCATGTATCCAAACACATGTTAAATGGGGTTAAACCAATAACCATGAAACAAAATATTCATTCGCATGCTTTTCCGTCATTCACACCCCACGACCGGTTTCGTGCAGTTTGCACTCATCAGGTAATGACAGTAAGATCAGGATCCGCATGCGCTTGAAACAGTGTAAGAATAGTAAGCAAGGAGCGCTTGTATGCCACTGTTGGATAATGCTGGTACGACCAACCTGTTCAAAGCATGTGTCCAAACACATGTTAAATGGGGTTAAACCCATAACCATGAAACAAAATATTCATTTGCATGCTTTTCCGTCATTCACACCCCACGACCGGTTTCGTGCTGTTTGCACTCATCAGGTAGGGACAGTAAGATCAGGATCCGCATGCGCTTGAAACAGTGAAAGAATGGTAAACAACGAGCGCTTGTATGCCACTGTTGGTTAAGGCTGGTACGACCAACCTGTTCAAAGCATGTGTCCAACAGTGGCATACAAGCGCTCCTTGTTTTCCATTCTTCCATTGTTTCAAGCGCATGCGGATCCTGATCTTACTGTCCCTACCTGATGAGTGCAAACAGCACGAAACCGGTCGTGGGGTGTGAATGACGGAAAAGCATGCAAATGAATATTTTGTTTCATGGTTATGGGTTTATCCCCATTTAACATGTGTTTGGACACATGCTTTGAACAGGTTGGTCGTACCAGCCTTATCCAACAGTGGCATACAAGCGCTCCTTGTTTACCATTCTTCCACTGTTTCAAGCGAATGCGGATCCTGATCTTACTGTCCCTACCTGATGAGTGCAAACAGCACGAAACCGGTCGTGGGGTGTGAATGACGGAAATGCATGCAAATGAATATTTTGTTTCATGGTTATGGGTTTTACACCATTTAACATGTGTTTGGACACATGCTGTGAACAGGTTGGTCGTACCAGCCTTAACCAACAGTGGCATACAAGCGCTCCTTGTTTACCATTCTTCCACTGTTTCAAGCGCATGCGGATCCTGATCTTACTGCCCTACCGATGAGTTGCAAAAAGCACGAAACGGTCGTGGGTGTGAATGACGGAAAAGCATGCAAATGAATATTTTGTTTCATGGTTATGGGTTTAACCCCATTTAACATGTGCTTCGACACATGCTTTGAACAGGTTCGTCGTACGAGCCTTATCCAACAGTGAAATACAAGCGCTCCTTGTTTACCATTCTTCCACTGTTTCAAGCGCATGCGATCCTGATCTGTACTGTCCCTACAGGGGGGGGGGGGGGGGGGGGGGGGGGGGGGTGATGAGTTGCAAACAGCACTCTAAAAAAAAAAAACCGGTCGTGGGGTGTGAATGACGGAAAAGCATGAAAATGAATATTTTGTTTCATGGTTATGGGTTTAACCCCATTTAACATGTGTTTGGACACATGCTTTGAATATGTTGGTCGTACCAGCCTTATCCAACAGTGGCATACAAGCGCTCCTTGCTTACAATTCTTCCACTGTTTCAAGCGCATGCGGATCCTGATCTTACTGTCCCTACCTGATGAGTGCAAACAGCACGAAACCGGTCGTGGGGTGTGAATGACGGAAAAGCATGCAAATGAATATTTTGTTTCATGGTTATGGGTTTAACCCCATTTAACATGTGTTTTGACACATGCTTTGAACAGGTTCGTCGTACGAGCCTTATCCAACAGTGGCATACAAGCGCGCCTTGTTTACCATTCCTCCACTGTTTCAAGCGCATGCGGATCCTGATCTTACTGTCCCTACCTGATGAGTGCAAACAGCACGAAACCGGTCGTGGGGTGTGAATGACGGGAAAGCATGCAGATGAATATTTTGTTTCATGGTTATGGGTTTAACCCCATTCAACATGTGTTTGGACACATGCTTTGAACAGGTTGGTCGTACCAGCCTTATCCAACAGTGGCATACAAGCGCTCCTTGTTCACCATTCTTCCACTGTTTCAAGCGCATGCGGATCCTGATCTTACTGTCCCTACCTGATGAGTGCAAACGTTTTTGATGATGTGAGCAAAAACTCACCGTTGGATGTGTGAAGCAGAATCCCGCGAGTTTGAAGATGCAGCAAACTGGAATTACGCAACTCTCATTGCTTAAACGTATATGTATATAAACCATCATCATCGATGCTAAAATCATATCAAATACTAAGACAAAAATAAAGTTTTAATGGCAAATGAACGGGCAATAATACATTAGAAATGCACTATACTTTAACATCAAATCAATGCCAATAACCGATGGACGTTTTTTGATAATGTGAGCAAGAACTCACCGTTGAATGTTTCAAGCTGCAACGCGCTAGTTTGAAGATGCAGCAGACTGGAATGACGCAACTCCTAACGTTTAAACGAGTCCGGTGTAAGCGATATCGCCATTCGTGTATTCTCATGCAATTCGAAAATAATCTTGGTCAGTTGTTACAAACAGATATTCTGACAGTTATCACAAAAATGTATGTATTTCAAACAACACCATGAATGCTAAAATAATATCAAATACTGAGACAAATATAAAGTCTTCATGTTAACTGAATGGGCAATAATACATTAGGAATGCAAAAAACTTTAACAACACATCAATGTCAATATAGTGTTTCACGTTTTTGATGATGTAAGCAAGAATTCACCGTTGGATGTGTGAAGCAGAAACTCGCGAGTTTGAAGATGCAGCAGACTGGAATTACGCAACTCTCATCGTTTAAACGAGTCATGTCTTAACAATTTCGCCATTCGTGAATTCTCATGCCATTCGGAAGCAATCTTGGCCAGTGTTACAAACAAGTATTCAGATGATTATCAATCACGTATATGTATATAAACCGGCATCATCAATGCTAAAATCATATCAAATACTAAGACAAAAATAAAGTCTTCATGTTAACTGAATGGACAACATTACATTAGGAATGCAAAAAATTTCAACACCAAATCAATGCCAATATAGTGTTTGACGTTTTTGATGATGTAAGCGAGAACTCACCGTTGGATGTGTGAAGCAGAAACTCGTGAGTTTGAAGATGCAGCAGACTGGAATTACGCAACGCTTTCCGTTTAAACGAGTCATGTCTCAACAATTTCGCCATTCGTGAATTCTCATGCCATTCGGAAGCAATCTTGGCCAGTGTTACAAACAAGTATTCAGATGATTATCAAACACGAATATGTATATGAACCACCATCATCAATGCTAAGATCATATCAAATACTAAGACAAAAATAAAGTCTTAATGGCAAATGAATGGGCAATAATACATTAAAAATGCACTATACTTTAACATCAAATCAATGTTCATAAACCGCTGGGCGTTTTTGATAATGTAAGTAAGAACTCACCGTTGAATGTTTCAAGTAGCAACGCGCTAGTTTGAAGATGCAGCAGACTGGAATGACGCAACTCCTAACGTTTAAACGAGTCCAGTGTGAGCGATATCGCCATTCGTGTATTCTCATGCAATTCGAAAACAATCTTGGTCAGTTGTTACAAAGAGGTATTCTGACAGTTATCAAAGAAATGTATGTATTTCAAACAACACCATGAATGCTAAAATCATATCAAATACTAAGACAAATATAAAGTCTTAATGTTAACTGTATGGGCAATAATACATTAGGAATGCGAAACCTTTAACATCAAATCGATGCCAATATAGTGTTTGACGTTTTTGATGATGTAAGCAAGAACTCACCGTTGGACGTGTGAAGCAGAAACCCGCGAGTTTGAAGATGCAGCAAACTGGAATTACGCAACTCTCATCGTTTAAACGAGTCATGTCTCAACAATTTCGCCATTCGTGAATTCTCATGCCATTCAGAACCAATCGTGGCCAGTGTTACAAACAAGTATTCAGATGATTATCAAACACGTATATGTATATAAACCGGCATCATTAATGCTAAAATCATATCAAATACTAAGACAAAAATAAAATCTTAATTGCAAATGAATGGGCAATAATACATTAGAAATGCACTATACTTTAACATCAAATCAATGCCAATAAACCGATGGACGTTTTTGATAATGTGAGCAAGAACTCACCGTTGAATGTTTCAAGCTGCAACGCGCTAGTTTGAAGATGCAGCAGACTGGAATGACGCAACTCCAAACGTTTAAACGAGTCCGGTGTAAGCGATATCGCCATTCGTGTATTCTCATGCAATTCGAAAATAATCTTGGTCAGTTGTTACAAACAGGTATTCTGACAGTTATCAGAGAAATGTATGTATTTCAAACAACACCATGAATGCTAAAATCATATCAAATACTAAGACAAATATAAAGTCTTCATGTTAACTGAATGGGCATTAATACATTAGGAATGCAAAAAACCTCAACAGGAAATCAATGCCAATATAATGTTTGAGGTTTTCGATTATGTAAGCAAGAACACACCGTTGGATGTGTGAAGCAGAAACTCGCGAGTTTGAAGATGCAGCAGACTGGGATTTCGCAACTCTCATCGTTTAAACGATTCATGTCTCAACAATTTCGGCATTCGTGAATTCTCATGCTATTCGGAAGGAATCTTGGCCAGTGTTACAAACAAGCATCCAGATGATTATCAAACACGTATATGTATATAAACCAGCATCACCAATGCTAAAATCATATCAAATATTAGACAAAAATAAAGTCTAAATGGCAAATGAATGGGCAATGATACATTAGAAATGCACTATACTTTAACATCAAATCAATGCCAATAAACCGATGGACGTTTTTGATAATGTAAGCAAGAACTCACTGTTGAATGTTTCAAGCTGCAACGCGCTAGTTTGAAGATGCAGCAGACTGGAATGACGCAACTCCTAACGTTTAAATGAGTCCAGTGTAAGCGACATCGCCTTTCGTGTCTTATCATGCAATTCGAAAATAATTTCGGTCAGTTGTTACAAAGAGGTATTCTGACAGTAATCAGAAAAAATGTATGTATTTCAAACAACACCATGAATGCTAAAATTATATTAAATACTAAGACAAATATAAAGTCTTCATGTTAACTGAATGGACAACATTACATTAGAAATGCAAAAAACTTCAACAGCAAATCAATGCCAATATAGTTTTTGACGTTTTTGATGATGTAAGCAAGAACTCACCGTTGGATGTGTGAAGCAGAAACTCGCGAGTTTGAAGATGCAGCAGACTGGAATTACGCAACTCTCATCGTTTAAACGAGTCATGTCTCAACAATTTCGCCATTCGTGAATTCTCATGCCATTCGGAAGCAATCTTGGCCATGTTACAAACAAGTATTCAGATGATTATCAAACACGTATATATATATGAACCACCATCATCAATGCTAAGATCATATCAAATACTAAGACAAAAATAAAGTCTTAATGGCAAATGAATGGGCAATAATACATTAAAAATGCACTATACTTTAACATCAAATCAATGTTCATAAACCGCTGGGCGTTTTTGATAATGTAAGTAAGAACTCACCGTTGAATGTTTCAAGTAGCAACGCGCTAGTTTGAAGATGCAGCAGACTGGAATGACGCAACTCCTAACGTTTAAACGAGTCCAGTGTGAGCGATATCGCCATTCGTGTATTCTCATGCAATTCGAAAACAATCTTGGTCAGTTGTTACAAAGAGGTATTCTGACAGTTATCAAAGAAATGTATGTATTTCAAACAACACCATGAATGCTAAAATCATATCAAATACAAAGACACATATAAAGTCTTCATGTTAACTGAATGGGCAATAATACATTAGGAATGCGAAACCTTTAACATCAAATCAATGCCAATATAGTGTTTGACGTTTTTGATGATGTAAGCAAGAACTCACCGTTGGATGTGTGAAGCAGAAACTCGCGAGTTTGAAGATGCAGCAGACTGGAATTACGCAACTCTTATCGCTTAAACGAGTCATGGCTCAACAATTGCGTCATTCGTGAATTCTCATGCCATTCGGAACCAATCTTGGCCAGTGTTACAAACAAGTATTCAGATGATTATCAAACACGTATATGTATATAAACCAGCATCATCAATGCTAAAATCATATCAAATACTAAGACAAAAATAAAGTCTTCATGGTAACTGAATAAGCTCTAATACGTTAAGAATGCACTATACTTTAGGATCAAATCGATGCAAATAAACCGTTTGACGTTTTAAATGATGTGAGCAAGAACTCACCGTGGCATGTTTTGAAGCTGAATCGAGCGAGTTTGAAGATGCAGCAGACTGGAATGACGCAACTTCTAATGTTTGAACGAGTAAGGTGTAAGCGATATCGCCATGCGTGTATTCTCATGCAATTCGAAAATAATCTTGGTCAGTTGTTACAAAGAGGTATTCTGACAGTTATCAGATAAATGTATGTATTTCAAACAACACCATGAATGCTAAAATCATATCAAATACTAAGACAAATATAAAGTCTTCATGTTAAATGAATGGGCAATAATACATTACGAATGCAAAACCTTTAACATCAAATCAATGCCAATATAGTGTTTGACGTTTTTGATGATGTAAGCAAGAACTCACCGTTGGATGTGTGAAGCAGAAACTCGCGAGTTTGAAGATGCAGCAGACTGGAATTACGCAACTCTCATCGTTTAAACGAGTCATGTCTCAACAAGTTCGCCATTCGTGAATTCCCTTGCCATTCGGAAGCAATCTTGGCCACTGTTACAAACAAGTATTCAGATGATTATCGAACATGTATATGTATATAAACCAGCATCATCAATGCTAAAATCATATCAGATACTAAGACAAAAATAAAGTTTTAATGACAAATGAACGGGCAATAATACATTAGAAATGCACTATACTTTAACATCAAATCAATGCCAATAAACCGATGGACGTTTTTGATAAATGTAGCAAAGAACTCACCATTGAATGTTTCAAGCTGCAACGCGCTAGTTTGAAGATGCAGCAGACTGGAATGCGCAACCCTAACGTTTAAACGAGTCCGGTGTAGCGATATCGCCATTCGTGTATTCTCATGCAATTCGAAAATAATCTTGGTCAGTTGTTACAAAGAGGTATTCTGACAGTTATCAGATAAATGTATGTATTTCAAACAACACCATGAATGCTAAAATCATATCAAATACTAAGACAAATATAAAGTCTTCATGTTAACTGAATGGGCAATAATACATTACGAATGCAAAACCTTTAACATCAAATCAATGCCAATATAGTGTTTGACGTTTTTTGATGATGTAAGCAAGAACTCAACGTTGGATGTGTGAAGCAGAAACTCGCGAGTTTGAAGATGCAGCAGACTGGAATTACGCAACTCTCATCGTTTAAACGAGTCATGTCTCAACAATTTCGCCATTCGTGAATTCTCTTGCCATTCGGAAGCAATCTTGGCCAGTGTTACAAACAAGTATTCAGATGATTATCAAACACGTATATGTATGTAAACCAGCATCATCAATGCTAAAATCATATCAAATACTAAGACAAAAATAAAGTCTTAATGGCAAATGAATGGGCAATAATACATTAGAAATGCACTATACTTTAACATCAAATCAATGCCAATAAACCGATGGACGTTTTTGATAATGTAAGCAAGAACTCACCGTTGAATGTTTCAAGCTGCAACGCGCTAGGTTGAAGATGCAGCAGACTGGAATGACGCAACTCCTAACGTTTAAACGAGTCCGGTGTGAGAGATATCGCCATTCGTGTATTCTCATGCAATTCGAAAATAATCTTGGTCAGTTGTTACAAAGAGGTATTCTGACAGTTATCAGAGAAATGTATGTATTTCAAACAACACCATGAATGCTAAAATCATATCAAATACTAAGACAAATATGAAGTCTTCATGTTAACTGAATATGCAATAATACATTGGGAATGCAAAAACCTTTTACATCAAATCAATGCCAATATAGTGTTTGACGTTTTTGATGATGTAAGCAAGAACTCACCGTTGGATGTGTGAAGCAGAAACTCGCGAGTTTGAAGATGCAGCAGACTGGAATTACGCAACTCTCATCGTTTAAACGAGTCATGTCTCAACAATTTCGCCATTCGTGAATTCTCTTGCCATTCGGAAGCAATCTTGGCCAGTGTTACAAACAAGTATTCAGATGATTATCGAACATGTATATGTAAATAAACCAGCATAATCAATGCTAAGATCATATCGAATACTAAGACAAAAATAAAGTCTTAATGGCAAATGAATGGGCAATAATACATTAGAAATGCACTTTACTTTAACATCAAATCAATGCCAATAAACCGATGGACGTTTTGATAATGTAAGCAAGAACTCACCGTTGAATGTTTCAAGCTGCAACGCGCTAGTTTGAAGATGCAGCAGACTGGAATGACGCATCTCCCAACGTGTAAACGAGTCCGGTGTAAGCGACATCGCCATTCGTGTATTGTCATGCAATTCGAAAATAATCTTGGTCATTTGTTACAAAGAGGTATTCTGACAGTTATCAGAGAAATGTATGTATTTCAAACAACACCATGAATGCTAAAATCATATCAAATACTAAGACAAATATAAAGTCTTCATGTTACCCGAATGGACAACAATAAATTAGGAATGCAAAAACTTTAACATCAAATCAATGCCAATATAGTGTTTGACGTTTCTGATGATGTAAGCAAGAACTCACCGTTGGATGTGTGAAGCAGAAACTCGCCAGTTTGGAGATTCAGCAGACTGGAATTACGCAACTCCCATCGTTTAAACGAGTCATGTCTCAACAATTTCGCCATTCGTGAATTCTCATGCCATTCGGAAGCAATCTTGGCCAGAGTTACAAACAATTATTCAGATGATTATCAAACACGTATATGTATATAAACCAGCATCATCGATGCTAGAATCATAACAAATACTAAGACAAAAATAAAGTCTTAATTGCAAATGAATGGGCAATAATACATTAGAAATGCACTATACTTTAACATCAAATCAATGCCAATAAACCGATGGACGTTTTTGATAATGTGAGCAAGAACTCACCGTTGAATGTTTCAAGCTGTAACGCGCTAGTTTGAAGATGCAGCAGACTGGAATGACGCAACTTCTAACGTTTAAACGAGTCCGGTGTGAGCGATATCGCCATTCGTGTATTCTCATGCAATTCAAAAATAATCTTGGTCAGTTGTTACAAAGAGGTATTCTGACAGTTATCAAAGAAATGTATGTATTTCAAACAACACCATGAATGCAAAAATCATATCAAATACTAAGACAAATATAAAGTCTTCATGTTAACTGAATGGGCAATAATACATTACGAATGCAAAACCTTTAACATCAAATCAATGCCAATATAGTGTTTGACGTTTTTGATGATGTAAGCAAGAACTCACCGTTGGATGTGTGAAGCGGAAACTCGCGAGTTTGAAGATGCAGCAGACTGGAATTACGCAACTCTCATCGTTTGAACGAGTCATGTCTCAACAATTTCGCCATTCGTGAATTCTCATGCCATTCGGAAGCAATCTTGGCCAGTGTTACAAACAAGTATTCAGATGATTATCAAACACGTATATGTATATTAACCAGCATCATCAATGCTAAAATCATATCAAATACTAAGACAAAAATAAAGTTTTAATGGCAAATGAATGGGCAATAATATATTAGAAATACACTATACTTTAACATCAAATCAATGCCAGTAAGCCGATGGACGTTTTTGATAATGTAAGCAAGAACTCACCGTTGAATGTTTCAAGCTGCAACGCGCTAGTTTGAAGATGCAGCAGACTGGAATGACGCAATTCTTATTGTTTAAACGAGTCATGTCTCAACAATCTCGCCATTCGTGAATTCTCATGCCATTCGAAACCAATCTTGGCCAGTGTTACAAACAAGTATTCAGATGATTATCAAACACGTATATGTATATAAACCAGCATTATCAATGCTAAAATCATATCAAATACTAAGACAAAAATAAAGTCTCAATGGCAAATGAATGAGCAATAATACATTAGAAATGCACTATACTTTAACAATTAATCAATGCCAATAAACCGATGGACGTTTTTGATAATGTGAGCAAGAACTCACCGTTGAATGTTTCAAGCGGCAACGCGCTAGTTTGAAGATGCAGCAGACCGGAATTACGAAACTCTCATCGTTCAAACGAGTCATGTCTCAACAAGTTCGCCATTCGTGAATTCTCTTGCCATTCGGAAGCAATCTTGGCCAGTGTTACAAACAAGTATTCAGATGATTATCAAACACGTATATGTATATAAACCAGCATTATCAATGCTAAAATCATATCAAATAATAAGACAAAAATAAAGTCTTAATGGCAAATGAATGGGCAATAATACATTAGAAATGCACTTTACTTTAACATCAAATCAATGCCAATACACCGATGGACGTTTTGATAATGTAAGCAAGAACTCACCGTTGAATGTTTCAAGCTGCAACGCGCTAGTTTGAAGATGCAGCAGACTGGAATGACGCATCTCCCAACGTGTAAACGAGTCCGGTGTAAGCGACATCGCCATTCGTGTATTCTCATGCAATTCGAAAATAATCTTGGTCAGTTGTTACAAAGAGGTATTCTGACAGTTATCAGAGAAATGTATGTATTTCAAACAACACCATGAATGCTAAAATCATATCAAATACTAAGACAAAATATAAAGTCTTCATGTTAACTGAATGGGCAATAATACATTAGGAATGCAAAAATCTTTAACATCAAATCAATGCCAATAAAGTGTTTGACGTTTTTGATGATGTGAGCGAGAACTCACCGTTGTGTGTGTGAAGCAGAAACTCGCGAGTTTGAAGATGCAGCAGACTGGAATTAAGCAACTCTTATCGTTTAAATGAGTCATGTCTCAACAATTTCGCCATTCGTGAATTCTCTTGCCATTCGGAAGCAATCTTAGCCAGTGTTACAAACAAGTATTCAGATGATTATCAAACACGTATATGTATAAAAACTAGCATCATCAATGCTAAAATCATATCAAATACTAAGATAAAAATAAAGTCCTAATAGCAAATGAATGGGCAATAATACATTAGAAATGCTCTATACTTTAACATCAAATCAATGCCAATAAACCGATGGACGTTTTCGATAATGAAAGCAAGAACTAACCGTTGAATGTTTCAAGCTGCAACGCGCTAGTTTGAAGATGCAGCATACTGGAATGACGCAACTCCTAACGTTTATACGAGTCATGTCTGAACAATATCGCTTTTCGTGAATTCTCATGCAATTCGAAAATAATCTTGGTCAGTTTTACAAAACAGTAATCTGACGATTGTCAAACTAATCTATCCATTTCAAACAGCACAATGAATCCTAAAGGCTACTGTACGAGCAGTTCTAATGTATGGCTGCGAGACGTGAACGCCGCGGCAAGCCGATACTCAACGATTATTGACGTTTGATCATCGTTGCCTGCGGAGTATAGCTCGTTTAACCTGGCAACAGAAAGTCAAACATGATGACGTCAGAAGGGCAGTCCTCGGCGATCGCTCTGTGCCACTCTATGATCATATATCCATGTGTTCCAGCTGAGATGGCTGGGGCACGTTCTCCGTATGGATGAGCGACGCCTTCCTCGCCTAGCTCTCTTTGCTCTCACTGGACCTGATTGGAAACGTTGCCGTGGCGGACAGAGGAATACCTGGCGGAAGACACTCAAGCGTCTAACAGACCCACTAGCCATCGTGGGAACATCGCGCTTACCCAGGTGGAGTCCGAGGGACCGTGAAGATATGTGGCTGATAACACTCAGAGTGATGGCAAAAGAAAGGAACCAGTGGCGAGAATCCTGCCGTTCTTGTGTTCCCGTTTATCGGTGACCCTTTCCCCTCCCTTATTCCAAAGAAGACACAAAAAGATAAAAAAAACGGCATGTGTAAACAGAGAGACGTAACTTCTTCATGGTATACTTGTTAGCACATCGTCTGTAAAGACTTGTGTGATAATAATAATAATAACAAATAATAAAAGAAAATCAAATACTAAGACAAAAATAAAGTCTTCAAGTTAACTCAATGTGCAATAATACATTAGGAATGCACTATACATTAACATCAAATCAGGGCCAATAATCTATATGACATTTTTGATAATGTAAGCAAGAACGCTTTGTTGAATGTTTCAAGGTGAAACGCGCGAGTTTGAAGATGCAGCAGACTTAAATGACGCAACTCTTAACGTTCAAACGAGTCATGTGCGAGCAATATCGTGCATCTTGACCTCGTCGTTTAATGCCATCATCGAACGAATTTTTATTCATCCTAACGGCGAACGGTCGCTTTACAAGATGGCCGACTGCTTTTCTGATCAAAGACCACGTTCCGAGTGTGTAGCACGTGTCTTCGTCGAACACTAGATTTCCCATTTTAGCACACCATTTATCATTGCAACCGACCAGGGCCCTCGGTTTCAATCGAAAATGTTCCGAGATTTGACTCTACAACTTGGCTGTCAGCAAATCCAAAAGACCGTCTACCACCCCAGCGCGAATCAATTGGTTGATCGTGCCACACCGCAGGTCGAATGCACTTTAGCTGCTAAACTCAATTCCAAAAGATGCACTGAGAATTTATTACATCCTCTTCTTGGAATTCGTTCTACCATCTTAGAAGGCATTCAATGCTCAGCCACAGAGTTAGTTTGTGGCACTACCTTGTGTCTCCTCGGTGAACTCGTTGTGCCTTGCCAGTCTTTACCTTCTATGTCAGATTACATAACTCGCTTGCGATCGTTTGTTTCGAAGTTGGATTATGGGACTCCACGACAGCGTCATGTCCACCAACAGAAATCACCTCATCGCGATACGTTTGATTTTCTTTTTATGCGACGTGTGTCCTGATGAAAATCATTTCAACCAAACTATCATAGACCACGCAGAGCTACTAAGAGTAAACACAAGTACTTTATTTCGAATATGAATGGTCGATGCTTCACGGTTCCTAATTAACGTCTAAAACCAGCTTTCGTTGAGCTTAAGCCACCAAATCCATTAACACTGCTTTCCCCTCAATCACAACCGCCGTGTAATCCTCATGTGCCTACCACCTTCCTCGTTCATCTTAAACATTCAGTGCCTTCCAGTCCCGTTCAAACTCGAACCGATAGACAAGTGCTTTGGCCCAACCGTCGAAAGAACAAAATATCACGACCTACGATCACACCTAACATCCACTTTGGGCATTCAAACGGTCAATTCTCTCATGTGCATTTTGACCTCGTCGGTTAAATATCATGTGATCTCTTCCTAAAACTAGCTTCAGAAAATGATCAAAGAAGATGCCGAACAGTATGAATGCAAAACACATTTTTTGTTAACATTCCGTCAAATTTCTAAAGCTTCAGTAATGTAAACTTT
>JACCGJ010019267.1:0-28667 GCA_013407085.1 Atriophallophorus winterbourni | reverse complement strand
GCAAAACAGTTTTGCTTGTTTTGTGATTATGTGTATAATCATAGCTGTGGTAGACTATATTACGTAACAATTAATTTGTAACACAGTTTATCTGTATTGAAATGTAGTAGTGCAATATTACTTATTTTTAACTAGTAGTAAAGCGGTGAATCGCTCATATTGCCCAAAGATTAAGAGTTGTTTATCTTTCCTACATTAGGATACGGGAACACAACTTTAATAGGATTTGCTGCCCATATGCTTACATTGAATAAAATTGAGTATTCACGTATGAAGAAATCGCATTCAGAAACGAAATATTTCCGAATGAAGAATAACAGTTATACTGAATATTGATTTATTGCCTCTCTCTTTTTGCCAAAATAAAAATGCATGTTGAGCTAAAAATCAACTCTGACAAAAAAATTAGTTTACTGTACAACGCTGGCAATAACTTTTTAGACTGGTTTCGAACCAGTAGTTCCTTATCATCGAATAAAGTCATTCTTCTTCTTCTTCTTCTTCTTCTTCTTCTTCTATGCCGCTGTCATAACCATAACTCGATATCGCTTGGATCCAGTAGATTATCCCATAAGAGTATGGTGAAACGCTTAGCTTTCACTATATTCATTAGACATCCTAACAAAGCTATCAGCGATGGTAATGCTATTATTTATATATTTAATTAATTATTATTATTTCCTGCATGAAAGACAATGAAATTTAAGTGTTATTATAGCGGGTGTGGAGAGAGGCCAGAAATGATGGCGTCATGTCATTTAGGGTCAACGAGCGGTAGCTGGCGAATATTTGCCCTCTTACAAAAACATTCGGGTCATCGCTCTCCCCTCGATTTGACATCCACTTAAAATTTACGTCTCGATTATCCATCGGTCAAAACTGTCCAAATTTTACTCACCCCAAGTTCCGCACACAAGCGCAAGCCCATTGGCCAAATGCATTTATTACACACAAGACAACGAACAAAACACACGCCCATCTCGTATAAGCAAATCAAGTAACGGCAACACTGACCTGAACGTGTTTGCACCGGTTGCCACTTCGACCTGATTTGTTAATCGATTTTGTGCCAACCGGTAGGTTTTACACCCTCGCCACACAGCGCTTGTTTGACCGATCTTGACGAATTACACATCGTTCGATAGCGGCTGACGTTTCCAATCTTCTCATGCCCCAGAAGATGTTGTCGATCGAACCGTTTTAATGCAATCTTTATGAATCCCGAACTGTTACGGGATTCGCAATCGTCGTCGTCAAACGTTTCGGCGTTTTCTGCACTGGCGTTTTGCCTGAGGGTGATGTAATGCATATCATTGAAATGCCAATAAATTAACAACTACACAATGTGTCCCCTGAAACTGATCAAATGCTCGGGGTTGAACATGTCTGATCACAAGGTAATAACGTTCAATAGTATGAATCGATTCCACTACCCAAGAGAGTTCTGTTAAAGTAGTAAACTTCAACCCGATTTAGGTTTTTCCACTCAACCCAAAATAAAATCAACAACTAAATAACATTTTGCCCCTCTGTCCTGTACCCTAGGAACTTCATCTTGCGACGGCCTTTAGTGTGCCGGACGCTGATTTTCTCTCTCAGGATATTGCCAAAAGCTTTCCTCGGTGCGTCATCGCTCAGCTTAGTCACATTCAACCGTTGGCTGTGCTAATTATGATATTTGCCCTTCTCAGTTTTCAAAAAATCTTTCCTCCCATACAACCAGGAATGGTTGGTACCAATCTCGCGGCATCACGCATAACCCTCACATCTTGTAACATGCCTCCATTTACCATTTATATCATTTGACAATTTAACTTTTCTGTTCTAAAACCGCCTGGAGAAGACCAGAGGTTTTTTGTGGGGGAATAGGTGTCTCAACGACAGATCCTTCTCTTCGCAGAAGTCAAGTAGCCTCTCCCACCCTTTCATTCTGTTGGCGACCCACCATGCACCTCCCTGGTACCTTCCTGCCCGTATTTACAGTTCGGTTGTCTATCTATCGGTTAAATCTAAAAATCTCCCATTACCACCAGTAGGTTCGTGCTTTGGGATAACCCTCGAAAACTGATTTCAATGCTTCATAAACTTTTGCCTTTCTCCCTCTGGACTGCAATCTTTTGTTGGAGCGTACTGCTACCACAATCGAGAGTTGGCAAAAGCTCCGAGTTTAAGTCTGGGCAACGGAACAGCCGCAGACCTGCACCACTTACATTGGGTTTTCCTCTTCGCCTCATATCCAACCCGCCCGGAGAGGACTGATGAGTGAGTGATGAAGTAAAATTTTGTTTCCCGTGCAACTTAACAAAAAAATCGAAATGACTTTCCATGAGTTGTACCAAAAAGTTCTTTTTGGAGGGCATGAACAATAAACATTTCAGTGTGTATTGTAAACAAAATCTCCAATAATTTTGCAATACGAAACACCGAAATTTCACCTGAATTATCACTGCGATACTGCTCGAATATTTAAATGCCATTTTCGGCCTTCGTTGATTAACATGTTGAGATTTCAGTGTAGGATAAAGTATTTTTGGACGTTCTTTGTACGTAGATATAGTTCAAGCATATCTCGGACATTTTCATTGCAGACAACTCGTTAAATGAATAATTCAAGATTCAAGATTTAACATTATAGAAACAATCATGCAACATAAGTCAAGTATTTGTATACGTTACCTTCATTGACTCAATGAGTCACAAGAATGAGTACCTGATTGCTTTTCGCTCAAAGATCATGCGGCATTTAAAATGAGGCATACCAAATAATAAAATCGAAAAAAACTATTAAAAAAACCGAAAGCCATATTAGCAGAGTGAAAATGGTCATCAAAATCCTACCTATCTAAGTGTGTGCAATACTCGAATGAGTAATCTATAGCCATTGATCGGAAATCGTCGCCAAATTTACTCAGCGTTTTCTGCCAAGTATGCTCAAAGTTTAGCTACAAACAATAACGGTCACCTTTCTCCTCATCACCGTAGCCGATTTTGATTTTCTGCATATCGATCGACCTGATAAACAATATAATATTGCGCGGCCTTTAAAGAGACCGTGCTTAAAGTTAATTATACCACACGTTTTTCTTATTACTATCATCAAGAACCTCTTTGTTATTAATTTTTTTAGCGTTTCTATATAAACCAAGAATATATTACGCCATGCACGATTTTAAATGCGCTGCTATTTTTAGATTTTGGAACATGTAATTTTGCTGCGCTGGTTTGAGAAATTTCAAATGAATACTGAAGAGCACGGTGGAAAAAATCTTGCAGGCTGAAATTTAGTCGATTTTCATCAGAACGTTTATGCCACTGGTAGACGAATTTGAAGCAGTTTCGGATTTGAATATTTTTACTTTCTGCTCGTCCATTATATTCTGGAAATTGTGGTGGCTAAATTAATATTTTCTGCAAATTTGTTCAAACAAATAAACCTATTTTCTTCATCTTAAACATATGAGCAATTAACCTCACAACGCAAACGTTTTCTTGCTTATGTTGTAACATCATATTAGTTCACACGATTCCCGGCATTGTGATTTTGTCGTTTGATTTCCAGAAGAAAAAAACGATTTTTCACTCTTGAATCTATTGATCCGAGAATATTTTCGGTTTTTAATGATCCATTGTTCCAATATTTGCTTTCGCTACCAAAAACGCTTTATTTTTTAATTTTTGTCTGTCAAACGACGCGTGACGCTTACCGAATGAGTGAAAGTCATTTTGTTGATTCAGCTGCCGATGCGGCGTAAATATGCAAAAGCACGTCAAAGCATGGTCAAAGAATGTTGCTTGCCGTCTGAAACGTGTTTCGAGTTTAATATCAACTTTTCGAAAAATGAAAAGGTTGTATGTGTGCCATCTTGGAACAGAGTATTGTTTTGCTGCTAATGTCAATTACTCTCCATATCCTGATACATACTTCAGAGTCAATTTGTTTGAAAATATTCATAGTGTAGCTTTGCTAATATCAAGATGGATTGAAGGATGTTCAACGTGAGAATATTTCGCTTTATGCGTGTGGTGAATAAATGTGTCGAGATGAATTTCTCTGTGTGCGCAATTTTGCTGTATCAAATTCTGAATACATGAATCAGGATAGAATGTTTATCGTTGAGTTGTATCAAAACGAAATTGGTGATTTTTAAACATATTGAATCAAATTCATGGGAATCTAAGCTAAGTAGGAAATTCATTGTTGTCCTATTGAATATTGAGTCAAACTTATACTAATGATAGCATAATAAATAGCAGTAAAATCAAACCCAAGGATCTTACCAAAGCGACGGAATCGCAATTTCGTTTGCAATTTCCTTGGTCCCTTGGGTGTTGTTCTATAGCAGTATGAACACACAGGCACGTAATAAACCAAATTGTATCCCTCCAAGCATTAATAATGATGAATAATATCGGGCAAAAGAAAGTGTAATATTCGACCAATCTCAATCGTCCAAAGTTTGTAATCACAGAGGTAAAGACACGGCCACCACATTGTTCCCTCGGGGAAAATGAATACCACTGCTCCCATCCGTCACCCCCGTAAATAGATAGCTAGTGGTTTCGTGATAATTTACTGGCGGAAATTACACCACGAAAGGCTGAGAAGTAAAACCTGGGTAGTGAAAAGTTATTTGTGTTCTAATTTGATCTACTTCAGTTAAATTCTTGCAAATGACCAATAAAAAATTTCATTTTCGATTACTAAAACATCTATACCTTGTTTAACAGTTTCCGGAAGAAAATAATATCTTGGTTCAGATACGAAAAAGTAAAAATTGTATTAATCTATAATAAATAAAGAATGTTTTCTGCTGATGCTCTGCTTAGACCTGAATTGTCCATCCAGATTCGCCTTCATTTACTATTGCATACAACAAGGATTGATACGATGACTAATGCTAAACGACTTCCCAAAGTTTACCTACTAGCAAGCACAACGTACGACAGGGTCGAAAATGGTGGTTTTATCATATCTACAAATTGAAAGCAATTTTATAATTTGCGTAAATTCTAAATCAGGGAGACAACTGATGCTGCCATGTACAGATAAACAGTCGTTATACTCAAAGGTGGGACCTAACTGTAATTAATTATACATTACACGAAAGACTAAATGTCGTTAGTCCATTATGTATGCAGCAGCCTCATGTTGGAGAAGTGCGTAGATCGACCTAATATTTCAAAATAATAAAATTTTCTATAGTTCCATGCTTTACTGCATATTCTAAAAATGTGATTCATAAAGAAAGTTGCTTAGACCGAGAAATGCAAAAATAATGACCTAGACACTTGTTTGGTTGTTAACTATAATGGGTTTTCACGAAAACTCAGTATTTCTATCTATACAATCATATTCTGTGTAACCTTGGCTCAATAATTATTCCCTGCTCCATAATCGCGAAACAGATTATATCCAGGACTCCGTACTTCCATGCAATAGGAACACTAAAGGGCCCAAATACAATAATTGCAACCTCTCACAAATTCTGTTTGTGAAAGAATTGCATAAAAATGGTTCAGTTGAAAACTCGTTCATTAACTACTTAACAAAAAACGCATTGTCAAGCTCGGTCAAATCGAACCAACGTAGCAAGTTGTTCGTCACGAATTCGCCTGAAATATCAGGTCGGAGTTACGAGAGGGACGCACCGAGGACATTCTAGGTAATCACAAGATTCAAGTGTAATATTAGGATTGGGTTTAATTTTTGTCTTCTGCATGACACACACTTGAGTTATTAACATTATCTTGCCTTTTGGGATTCAGAGGTTGTTCAACAGCGGGAAGGTTGACCCCAGAAAGAAACCGTGACGCAATTACCATCGGGTTTGATGTGATGATTGTTAGATTGTGCATAATTGAAGTAGGGTTTGGCAAATTAATAGACTTTAAGACGGAAAAAAAGAATAAACCGTGATGAATCTGATGTATTTCCGTAAATTTATGGTTTTATCCACTGGAACGGCTTCAAGACTATTGCAGTTATTTTTCAACGTTGCCGATATCATTTTGAATTAGAAATTGTGTGGCATTGGGCTCAAACATATTTTTCGAGAACGTGCATACCCTAATTAGATGGAATCATGGAAATTTTAGCTTACAGATGTAATAGTTTCCGGATAAACAACGAGGAACTTATAACCCGTTCTTGCATGCACGTCCTTCATACACTTTACGTCCGGTTTCGTGCTGTTTGCATACATCTTGTATGAACGTAGGGACAGGATCGCATGCTTTTAAACAGTAAAGAAATAGTGAAAAACATGCGAAATCGTAAGGCACTGTTGGGTAAGGCTGGCACGAACAGTTTGTTTAATCGCATGTGCCCATACACGAGTAACTCTGTTAAACACATAAACTTGAAACATCCGTAGTTGCAACCATTTCCGTGGCACACAGCTTGATATAATTATCCGAAAGTTGCTCCACAACATAAACAAATATCATAATTTCTCCTCTGTTTCATGGCACGCATATCATTGAACATACTGATCTTACCAGTACAGCAGGGAAGCGGTCGGAACGTATGTGTGATGAAAATGCAGACAATTACAAGGTTATACTTGAATGCCACTGTTCCATGGGGTTCGTCAACGAACCACGATGCTCAAACACAGAATCACATAGTTATTCGTTGTTAAGCACTGAAGGCGCTTGTGGATGACCAAAGTGATGTGTTGCTCACATCCCCCGAAATTGCACTTCACTACCGGTTACAGGCTGTTTGGCGTCATCTGGTGGAGACAGTAAGATTAGGTTCATTGAGCCATTTAACCACTGTTTCAAGGCTCACTGAACCTAATCTTACTGTCTCCACCTGATGACGTCAAATAGCCAGTAACCGGTAGTGGAGTGCAATTTCGGGGAATGTGAGCAACACATCACTTCTGACAATTACAGATTTTTCATTCCACATCAAACTTATGTTTTTGTTTCAATTATGCAGTATTTTCTTAATTGTTTAATAGCCATGTTTGCAATCGTCATGTATTATCCGTTGCATATTATTTCTCAATATTGTTCATTTGTTTGTCCCACTGCATATTGCGATTGACAAAATTTATCGGAATTTACTAATCTATTTTTGTCACATAGGATAATCGTGCATCACGCAAACGAACCATATATAAATTGATTGAATAACAAAAATTTTGGCATTTTAAATGTAAAAAAGAAGTATGTCTGGATGTATTAAATTGCATGTAAAATTGTACTTCATTCATCTCGTAAATCTACTTAGTTCAAGATCAAAAATTAATTAATATTTGTACAGGAATCGCTTGTACCTTGCTGTTACATCAGACGTTGTCGTTATTCTAAGCTAACAATAAATTGCGGAGCTTGATCTAGACTAAATCGTGTTGGTTATTTGTCATTAGGCAATCTTTGTCATCTTTTCAGTATGTTTTCGGGTACGCATATTCAAAAATTTGGTTTATTTTCCCAATTAGTTCAGATTCAAAAGTTTGACATTTCTGAAATAGCTGCGTTCAATTTCCACCCGTGAAGCAGTCTCCGGCAGAACAGTGAAGAAAATGCAAAACCTGTATTGAAAATTGAGATTTACTTCTCAGGATAATGGAATGTTATTGCCAGAATGCGGAGACTTATCGACTATTACCGACTCTCTCTACTTACATCGTCATTTCTTTAGTTAAATCAATAAAACACTAAATTCAAAGTAATAAGTAAACCCGAACCCTCCCAATTGTTTACCGTACTCAACCGTGGTTGGTTACTATATATTTACATTAAATGATACGACACTAGTATTGCGAGAAAGCATGCAATAATTTAAAGCAGTTACATCCCCTTTCCGGTTTCAAGATCTGCGACTTTGACTCACTTGTTGCAGCCACTCAATCTAACGGTATTCCCGTCTCATCCGTTACATGTTCACATGTCTTCTGCCTCATGATTAACACTAGTGGACAAACTTTTCAACAATAATAACGTTCACTACCTAATACTAAAATATAACGACGCGGCAATTGCTTTAATCGTTTAGTATATTAATGAAAACGAACTAGACACCCTCCTTTATTGTATAAGCAAAACTCTTAACTAGAAATATGTCACTAGACTGTCTTCACATTGACGGCACGATGTTTCAGGTCATCGTTGATGCTCATTAGGTGAGGCCGGAAATCACCCAAGTAACCCCACCAACCACTACGGCCACAATCGATGCGCCGAAGCGAATTTTCAGCCAACATGCGCTCCAAAGTAAGATCGTTTCAGGAAATGACACTCTAGTTTCCTCAAGATTGTTCGAAATGTTCTGCTATGCACACGATTTCGAACGCACTACACACAATTATATGGTAAACCTGAGCGTAATGTCAATGCCTCCAAGTGGGCTCTGTGAAGGGAACATCATCAGAATTAATCTAACCACACAATGCTGCATAGAGGGTTACCAAACAAACATTCACCGGCAGAGCTATTCACGGGCCGTAAGCTTTGTACGACCTGGACAACCACGCTGCCGTCCGAATCAACGGGTATCCCATTCGATATTCTCCTAAAAACTTTCGGGTTACCAACGCTACAGAGGGAATTGAGTTTGATTTCATAAAGGTCGAAGCTCAGACAATTACGGAGATTCAATCACTAGCGAGTGAACGGACGCACAAAACTTTCAACAAGGGAAGGTGTTGGGTGAGCCATGTGTTTCTCGGCAACAAGCCTCAATTTTCTTCGGTAAATTCAAATCATTGTCTTTCTTTGTTACTAAATAAAAATCATCCGAATTAACCATGACAATGAACTTCCATCGGTCTCGCTGCGCACTTACTTGCGTGTCAGCTGTTTTTTTCTTTGTTTCATCTGCCTCAGAAACCCACTTTCCCAAGGAATAATTTATACCTTCACACGTTAACTTTGATGTTGTCATATAAATACAAACCTAGTCCACCGTAAAACGAAATCTCTGGGTACTTGGACATTGGACCTCGTATGAACGTTCCATTCCGGCCTTGTTATCTTTTCCTAACACATCGATCGAGTGTCTCTGCTACATCATCCTTATCCGTGACGTGAATGCAGCTTCAGAATAATTAATGCAAATCTGTGGTGCGTTTTACAATAAGCAATCTGTAAATATACCCAAATAGCGGTCGATTGAGAACAGAAAATTTTTATTGAAGTTCTTCGTTGCCTTCAAGAGTCTTACAAAATTTCGAAAACTTTCTATTAAAAATACAGACAGTTCATGTCTGATTCACATTATTCCACCCTACTGTCATGTTTCCCCTCTTCTTCTGACATGTTACATGCAATTAATTCGTTTCCAATTTTCCATTAAAATTGTTTGGACTTTTGAAACGGTTTGTCCTATTGGTTACAGTCTGCAGATCGTACTATAAATCGAACGATTTCAAAATCAGTGCCAGTCCTTGTATTCATAGATGGAAATGATTTTCGCCATCCGCGCAATCTGTCTGCAGCTCACAGAATGCTGTCTGAGTTTATCAATCAATTTGCTGAGTGGATATTTCGAACTATTTTAAGGTAGTTCTACAAAACGTCAAACAAGCATATCGGGTTGGCGTTTTTACGACGACTTCGAGATAAACATTCTCAAGTGTGTCTCAAGTGTTGTATTAGTGACAAAAAAGTTTGGACTTGAATTTGCCAATTGAATTTAATGCAATTTGTTTAAAAATTCACAAATTAAAGTTATTTGGTGAAGACCTCGTGGTTTTCTGCTCGGAAACTTATCGAGCGCAAGGAAAATATTCAAAATACGTGACTAAAATTAATAAAATTACCATATATACTTTAACATTTGTCGCAATCTTGTATAGAACCTAACGGGATGTTCAATGAGATATTCAAAATCAAAGATAATTCAGGTATAAGCCACAACATTGTTAACCTTTTCAACCGACAATTTTCACTTGTTAAATCATGGAAAAATTTATCGAGGCAAAGTATGCAGTTACACACATCACACATCCACATCACATACGTATGAATGTGAAAATTCATGTTATATAGATCAAATATTGTTTTGATTGTTTATAGGTCATCACCTCGTCTTACACTGTATAGTCGTCGACAAATAAGGAATATAGTTATTGTGTTCACCGATTAGTCACATTGAATTGCAGTTTGCAACATGCAAACAAAATAAATTTTATATTTGAAGATACCAAACAGCGTCTTACATCTAAACGTTTTTTTAATAATTGATTTTATATTATTATCATAATATTATTATAATAACATCAATATTTTATGTTCAAAGGTAGAAGCGCGGGTATTGATTTTCTATAACAAAGCAACATAATTGAATCGGTGCCTCTGAGCAGTTATCAATATTATAGTCTCGGAAGAATGTAATAAACCTAAAATTCTAATAATTCAATTTTGAAAGCAATCAGTATTAGCTACAATGTCATACAGATCAAAACCGCATGCTCGGAACATGCAATCAGACTATATACGATGTGAAGTCTTGCAAACGGTTAACCTGTGTCGACGCGGTCTTTGAACATATTGCTCGTGCTGAATGTGTAAGTTGGCACAATCTTATCGGAAGCCGACTACGCAACTAGAAACTCATTAAATTCTTCCACATGGCTCATTGTCTTAAGATACCATACTAATTACTGGCGGCAAACTGTTCCACAAAAAGCATACACAGACTGTGTAAAGGTTACGGCGACAGTTTGATCTGGAATGTGGTAGTTGAAGGGTTAGATTGTGACTACAGGTTTGGAGATCGGATCCAATTTTAAAGAGGCGTCTAAGTGGATGGGGCGCCATATGGTTTATTCGGTATGCCAGTATGGGATCAGCTCCGATGCATGTGGGCTCGAGAGTGCACAATCCAATTCTAATCAGTCACTGCTCAAAGGGTTGATTATGCTGTCTAGTAAACATTCTAGTTGACGTATTATAAATTTTTTTGAGCAGCGGATGTCTTTTTCCGTTCATGGTGTCCAAGCTTGTGCTGTGTAGTCCACAACTAAGTGTAATTATGTATTGGGTACCATTGAGAACGAGTGAGGTAGAAAACGTTCGAAAACTCGTCTGAGTGATTTGAGTACGCTGCATGCACGTTTATTGACCGCCTCGCGCCAGCTGAACGGACCCCGTGCATTGCAAACAAAATATTTAGCGAACGTCGTGGCTAAACTTATTTATATTGTATTTACTAATTTTCAAATAAATGCAAAATTAAAGCAACTCGACTAAGTTTTTGATTTTCGACAAATCGTTTGATGCACATCCGAATGATACGAATTCGCAACTGCATCCCACAGTTTGAGGAAAATAGAAAATGTCTATATATTCACGTAGTCCAATGTTTCTGTTTAGTTTTTTATTGGTTTTGTAATTAACAATCAATAATTTACGACAATGTCCTTGCACATATTGGCACCTTTAAACTTGACCCTAGAATGCTCACAATTTGGGTGGGGTTGTGGTGGCACAGAAATTTTCTAGATTAACAAACGAAATTAACGAAAATATGCTCATTTGCACGCATTTCCATTATCTATACACACACTCCAGGGCCGGTTTCGTGCTGCTTGCACTCATCAGGTAGGGACTGTAGGATCAGGATCCACATACTTTCGAAGTTGTATAGTACTGTTGGAACTCGTAGTTTAGTATCGCATTGGAACAATGAACGATTACCTGTGCTGAATTTAATAAAGTTTTCATTGAGTTGAAATGATCAGTTGGTGAGCTGTGAAACTCTGCAGCAAATTAGAAATTGAATGAACCATGCACCAATAAAATTGGATGCGCTCAACAAGCTAAATCTAATCTTAACAACAACATTGATATATATATATATATATATATATATATATATATATCGCAATGTTGTAGCGAGATATGAAAATTGATGAGGATTTCAATGGCGTTCGTATAAAGCTCGTGTAATTATTATCAAACCGTTTAACTATATATGTTTTTCATCGATCACTGGTAAATTTATCTACACTTATTTAACCAGTTGAGACGAAATCGGGGTTGCGCACTCGTCACGTTATACTAGATCAACGATAAAATACCAACAAGTGTAAACGGTATGCGGATTATGTAAAATATTGAAGAAATTCGACACAGGGAGGACATCTCGGTGTCGACAATGCAATGAACGAAGTACATAATTTGACTTCTCGAACCGAATGAGTTTTTGAATATGTTCCCCAAATTAGCAAGGAGTTTGGCATTAATGACAGCGCAAATTCGGAAATAGAATGATAGCAACATAATTTCATGGCATAATCAAAATGGGATCACAGTTTGTGCACTTTATTGACAGTCCGTTCCGTTTTAATTACTCGAAAATCACTCGGAGAAAGAAAAAAGTTGTTATTGGTTCGACTATTTTAATGCAGCAGTTGATTTGACGCTGCTGATAAAGGATTCTAAATTTTAATCCATTTGATATGAAATATGAAACAAACTTTTAATTTTTAAATCGATTAGCTTGGCAGCAGAAAACGATCAATATGTTGGTATGGGACGAAGTTGCAGAAGATGATAGACGGTTTTGATCTTAATGCATTAAAATGTTACGTTTTGTTGAATAGCGAGAACGGACTTTGATTTTTACAAAATTGTTATTTCTAATTATGCGTGGGTTTCAAAGTCGGGTTGTAACCATATTCGAAGAACTTATCTCTATATTTTATAACTCTTCATCCTTGAAGCAGGTGAAAAAGAAAATTGCATTATTTGTGTACATAAAGTTCAACAGTACACTTTAAAAACTGACTGTTAAAAACTGGGTAAAACTGTTTTCACTATTATAGAAATTTGATTTTGTGTCTTTGTAAAAACATTTTACACACGAAAATTATGATCCTTTTCATCAAAAATCGAAAGATATTGTTAAATAAACAACCTGTTGAATTGACTGAATTAAGTCTTAAAGGTTAAAATTTGTTTGAGATATATCATCAAACGATAAATAAGAACAAATACTTTCATATATTAGCCTTATGAGACCTCAGCTATGTCGAAATGCACTATACAAAACTGACAAGTTTCAAAATATTTAAAATTTATCGTGTTGGGCTTTATAAACATCATTTGTAGAAGAAAACTATTTTATGAACACCTATCTATAAATGAACACATTTCGCTTTTTTCTCACAAGTTTTACAAAGTTCAAATGTGTTTGAGGAGAATATATAGCACCTACATTCAGAGAACTTTGACTCAGCGGTTTTGATACAAGTTTGCTTCTACCAAGCACGGAGCAAACGCCCAATTGAGTTTTAGGTTCAATGTGCAATCTTATGGACCGATGTTCAACAATAATGATGACCGTCACAGCTGAGAAGCTACATATGAGGAAATTAAAGTCCCGTTGCAACCGTGCGATTCTAAAAGTAATTTCCCAGCAATATATCTGAAAATTTCGACAGGCTTCAGTTCCAATGAAAATTTTTGCTCATTGTATATTCAGCTTAACGAAAGTAGCATTAGTTCAATATATATATATATATATATATATATATATATATATATTTGCGGTGTGATTTGCTTTCTTACGCACCATAAAGTTTACAAAAATAGAGTAATAGACAAATTTGTCCTTAACAATCCCACATATAGGCACCGTAAGGAATTAAACACGTTCGATCGACGGGATTTCCACCAAATGAAGTGTCTTGCCTACTACCACACAATTGCAACGTGTACAAGATCATGACGGACTCAACCTTCCTCAGGTTGTGCGCTCTGGGCTAAGTTCCATGATGCCATGGCATCAAGTGATAATTTGCAGGAGCATATTGCTTTCCATTCAAAGTAACACTATACTCAGCTGCGTAGGTCTGTTAGTAAATTTCCTTACACAATATTTTAGATAATGTATTCGTACTGAACCGATTAGAGACAAATGTATATTCGTTTTGCAGTTGATCAGACTTGAATATTTCTTGATTAGATCTCATTAGCCTGAAAGCATGGTCTAGGGCGCTCTGTAACGCAGAAAAAACAATGCGGGGATTCAAAATTTGGATTTAAAAAGAAAATTATAGAACTTCTAGGATGAAGATCTTTCTAACGATCATTCATTGCTTGATGACTTGGTAAAGATGAAGCAGAAAGTAGTGACAGCAGGATAAATGTATCATTTAAACAGATGATATTGACTTCAAATGATTGATGAGAACTTGAATTGACGAAGATTTCTTGAAACAATTAGTATAGATGATTATATTGAAATAAGAAGTTCCGACCAAGCATCCGATAAAAATTGACATTCAACCTATTTGTGTGAGCAACTGGTGGAAACAATGTTAATTATGCTGGCTCTAGCTTGCTTATCTTTACAGTTTTCGTTTTGTGTTTACTCTAAACAACGTCAACAAAAGAAAATTCTCCGTGGTTCGGTGTGAATATATATCAAATAATCGTTAGATCAAGTAAAAAATATTTGTGTTAGTAAGATTTTCCAGGGCGATAGAAATACATACGTTTTAATCAAGAACAATATTTGTTTGTGAGCACCACAATACATTGGTCTTTTATATGCGCCTCGAGCGCTTGGCCAATAATCACTTTGTGATTCTGTATTTAAAGATCGTGGTTCTTTGTAAGAACCCTATAACACAGTGGCATACAAGTTTAACTTTGTTTACCGCTTTTCCACTGTTTCAAGGCTCACTGTAACTGATCTTACTGTCTCCACCCGATGACGGCAAACAGCCCGAAACCGGTAGTGGAGTGTAAGGGATGGGGATGTGAGCACCACAATACATTAATATTTGTAAGCATTTTCATCACACACACACACTTTGTATGTGAACATGGATTTTTGTTTTATTCTAATGGGCTGAACACAATCCACATGTGTGTGTGGGCAGGGTAGTTTTGTCAGTATAATCCTTCAGTGTCTTTCAAGTTCAAACAATGGTTACATGTTTTATTTTTATTTTAAAAACCTGCAACTATGATAGTTGTCTCGGTTACAAACCGAAATTTATTAAGTTGATGTACACACGTTTGAGGAGGAAAAGTTAGCAATATGTGGCACCAAAGGATGTTGTCATTCACAAATTCCAGATTCGCATAAATACAATTGTACTACATCGAAAATGTGAAGTTGCATCGGAGGCTGACGCACGAAATGGTGGGCGCTATTATAGGGTTTAAGAACTACATTTTTCAGTCGTTAGCACACATACGAGTAATGGACACCAGATTCCGTTTAACACTAGAGTACGATATTCAGGAATAAAAAGACTATGCTAATTCCGTATGCCAACAAATCTTTGCTAAAAGTATAGTCGTGACTTTGTAGCTTTGCAATCGCGTCTCTCATGAATCCCGAGTGGGCTGGCATCTCATTGCATCCTATGGACCGAATACGTGTAGTCTTCAATTATTAGTTAATGGAGTTCATCATATTGCAAATATCTATAATGTGCTTTTCGATTTTAATGACTTCATCGTTGAACATTAATTTACGAGTTCACCCAAAGCTTAAAATGAATAGCTCACTCAACAATGAATGCATCTAGCAACCACTGTTAGATAAAGTTGCCACGACAAACCTGTTCAATCACGTGCCCACACACACGGATGCGGTTAGACCCACGGGCTTGAAAGAGATATCCCAATATGCATACACGACCGCTTTGTTGCTGTTCACTATCAAGAAGTAGGGAAAGACGATCATTATCCGTTTGTCTTGATCGTACTATCCATACCTAATGATTGTAAAAAGCCCGAAACCTTTTATCAGGTGTATGTCATGACAATGCATGTAAATATGGTCTTTTTGAAAATATCGCTGGTTTTTATGTGTTTAACGATTGAAATCTACACTTTGCAAGCCCAATTTGGCGAATTCAAACAGTCTATTTACTTGAGCTGAATTTCAAACGTTGTTTGAGAATTCACACTAATTATGGTTACACTAGGATTCATATATTGATGGAATATGAACTGAGTCAGGAGTGCCACGTAAGTATCGAATAATAATAATAATACTAATAATAATAATGCCAAAAATCTAATCGTCAAAACTACGAGCCAAGCAACTCATCTAACTTATCTAACTTGGAACAGTTTACCTTCAACCGTTGCTCACGCCACTAGCTTGCATGACTTTAAAACGAAATTAGAAGAATTTTTATTGCATTATTCGTTCCCAGAACACTTATATACTGTTTAATCTATTTTCTTATATTGTTGATGCACTTAAATTTCAATTTTTACCATCCTATGGTTGTTGTTAAGCTTGTTGCATTTTAGACCATTAAAAACTTTGAATTACCTTAAATCGCTAATTAATGTAGATTGTCTCGACCAGCTGAAACATGCCAAATGGAAATCTCGTAAATTTTCCTGCGAATAGGAGAATAATTGCTTGCTAGTGGTTCGATATATATTTTAATTTGGAGCTGTCACACTTGAGTACATTTGTGAATATTTAGACTTAATCGATCGAATGGGGATTTTCTCAATAAACAAAAAAGCTTTAGTTATTCGACAGCCTGACCTTGAAATAGCGATTAAGCGCCATATCTGAAATGGAAAATTTCGTAAATCAGAGATGTAATTTGATACGACTGGAAAAGTGCTATTTTATTTACACCTTCTAAATTCCAATACAACATCAATTTTGACAATTCGAGCAACCGCTCAATTATTTTTGTTTCGGTTGTTGAATTGAAAATCGTAAAACAAAATTTTTAACATATCAAAGTTGTAAATTAAGAAAAAAACTTTGGTGAAAGCATCATACGGGTTTGCTAAGGAAAGTAATTAATCAAAATCTAATTTTATTTTTCCTAGTGATTTGTCCTTTTGAGGTGTAGCAAATGATTGATTAATATTGTCTTTAGACCAAAAAAGTAGAACTCAATCGAATGCGAGTTGATAACAAATGCAACCTGCTTCGCCCGCATCAAACAATCAGGATTTGACTTGAACAGAAATTAATATCATTTATAGTGAATAAGTAAATAAATGTGAAATAATATCACACGATTACTTGAACGTAATCACCTACGTGTATTGCTTTTTCATTCGGACCAACTCGTTTTGTGTATTGATTAAGTTAATGTACTCAAGTGATTTGGATCATTGTTGCAATCAACCCTTCTCAAGGGAAACTGGAACGATACTGAAATGCTTATTTTCATGCGATTTCAACAACAAACACCTCACGACCGGTTTCGTGCTGTTTGCACTCATCAGGTAGGGACAGTAGGATCAGGATTCGCATGCGCTCGAAACAGTGGAGGAATGGTAAACAATTAGCGCTTGTGTTCCGCTGTTGGAACGATAAAGTTTCGTAAAATATTGCAAATTCTTTTCAACTTTGTTTGTTCGGAGCATTCAGCTATGAAATACCATTCCAGTATTTTAGCAACGAAATCTCACTTCAAATGTTCTATGCCTTCGAGCAATGAGTTAGGGTATGTTTACTCGGATATTAAGCACCATGTCTCGAAAGGATGTCGAACTTCTAAAAGAAGGATTTATCTTGGTACAAGTTCATCTGCTGCATTTTGCAATAATATATCTAATTCTATAGGAATTTTGAAAATCCAAACCACACGACTCGAAAACACGCCATTCGAAGGGCGACTCAGACGACTGGAGCTGAGGACACTTGCACAAAGAAGAATGCGAGGTGATTTCATCCAAGCATATAAAATACTTACTACTGTTTCCACCCCCTGGATTTTTTATTCCACCTTCGATCTTCTAGCAACAGTCGTGGTCATGGTTGCAATTTGGAAATACCACACTCCAAACGAAACTGCCGCGGGTATTTTTATTCGGTGCCTGTGTGCTTTGTTTGGAATTCGCTACCTGCCGATTTGGTAAGCTCAAACAGTTTATCTATATTCAAAACCAAATTTGACAATTATATGAGGGCTAATGCGAATTTTGCCCCGAACTATTATTAAACTATCATCGTCCAATTGATTTTGATTTTATTTATACATATATACACATTTGTACCTATAGTTCCACTCTATGATTATTGTAAAGGGAATTGCTTTTTCAATATATTACTCAATCACTAAAGAGTTCATGAGGTACATGACAGAAAATAAAATAAAAACACACAACATACGGTCATCTGAATCACTTAAATACGTCATATTCCCAGAGATCGTCTGCATCACTTCCATATAGCCCGTTACGCGATTCTGCGAAAGCAGATTTTATTCCAGTGTTGGTCTGCTGAATTTCTTCTGATCAATATTTCAAAAAATAATAATAGTAATAATCAATAATTTTTATTTATTTTTCCACCACCAGGTTGTAAAACTTCTCCGTACTAACAACTTTCCACTCAAGGCAAAATAGATTAATATTAACATTATACCCGGAAAATTTGTTTTGCCCGCCCAGATGTTTTAGAGTGATAAAACGCGGCAAATGCAACACTGCGACTCAATCGATGATGCGGAGACTGAACTAATCAAATTTGACAAGAGAAGCCAGATTCGTGGTTGGTTTAAGTCGGCTATCCCAGTGGGAGATTGAAAATCGAGCAAGTTCACTTTTCACTAGAGCACCGATTAAACCGTTCTGGGAATTCCCATGGAAAAATTGATCATATAAACTGTTGAGGCTCAAAATACGGCCGTTTAATTTACTGCGAAAAAAAAACAAAATTTTGAACCATAATACTTATTCTTTTCCAATAAAAATTATTAATAACATGCTTTAGTCGATTTACTCAAAAGTTATCACTCGTTGAACATAGGTACAAAATAATATATTGAGCAGGAATGAGATTTTCGTTTTAAACAATTCATTTTGGCATGCCATTCATCTCAGTTCTCTCAATCTTAACTAAGGTTGATAGACATTTTGTTTTTCCTGCATTTGTCCCACTTACTTTATGCGACCTTTATGAATTTTCCCGGTCTTTGTGAAAAGGATTTCATGTTGATCAAAAGAGGCATTGAATTTATCGCACAACTGTGCTGTGCCTTCACCGATTTCAATCGAGGTATGAGCGTCGATCGACACTTCCGTGAATGTGACAGATTGTTCAGAGACAATTCATCCGATAGAGCATATCAACTGCATGGGGTCCTTATGGCTTCCAAATAGTTCTCATTTATGTGAAGCCAATAGCTCATGCTTTAATTAAGGGCTGAAAATTCAGGAATTCTTTCGTCTGGATTCATAGACGAAACCGATGGTATAAATTTCGTCTTTAAACAGGTTTACTTGAATGCCACTGTTACATAGGGTTCGTATAACGAACCACGATAGTCAAACACAGAATCACATAGTGCACCAAAGCCGAATAAAGAGGTTCTACCTACCCTTATTAAAACGCGTCCGAAATTCTGCGAATAGCTACGGAAACTCTTTATACATGGGGCATACAAACCGTAGCTCTCCAGTTTCTCTCTATTTTAGGTGGTGTTTCGTTGGTGTTTTACATATGTGCGCTATTTCATGGAATAAGGACGAGGCTATGGATCTGAATACCTGAGGTGTACCTCATGACGGAAGCCTTGTCAACTGGTTTTTTGTAGACTGAAGTTTTTTTGCGCTAGGCAGTCAAAAAATAGAATAGTCCCTGATCTGGATTCTACTTCTTTAGTAACTTTGATTCAAGGGTCTAATTTGTTCAAGTTCTTGTAAAACGCATCTAGTCTGTCACGTTTTGTGATGACAAATGTGTCATCTACGGAACGCTGCCACACTGTTGTCCTAACAAGCTCCACACTGAGTGCTTTTCTCTCTTAGTACTCCATATAAATATTTCGTAGTACTGGTGATATAGGCGCACGCATTGCCAATCCTTCCTATTGTCTTTACAACTGCCCGCCAGCCAAGAAATGGCTCATGTTAAAGCAAATTGATACGTCGTTAATAATTTGCTGAGCACTTAAATTTGTACCATCCGTCAAAGTGATATCTGACTCAAGTGCCGTCTAAATATTTGTAACGTACAAATTGTATCGACATTAGTGAACAAAGCGCTCACGTCGAAACTGACCATAAGTTGGCCGTCTTCAACAGTTGCGGGACCTATACGTTAGGCGAAGTCGTATGCATTCCTAATGATTGAGTCAGTATTACCATCTAAAGGTTTTAACAATCGGGAAAAGTACATAGCTAGCTCATGCGTGGGGGATTCCATTCTGTCGACGATATGTCGTATAGGAATACCCTCTTTATGGATCTTTGGTAAATCGTAGAAACTGAACGTGTGAATAGACTCCGGGTAAAGGCTGTATCATTGCCACAGTCCAAGACTCTCATCAACACTATGTAAGTACCTGGAAACAGCCATTTTCAGTTATTTATGATCTGTTTTCGTTTTCGTTATCCACTAAAGGTATCCCCTCCCTCGCCATAGAGTATTTATTATTAAGAACTGCTGCAACTTTACCTTTGTCAAATTTGGGGATTAATATATCCTGTTCCTTTTACAGCTTACGAAGTGATTTGTGCTCTTATAGGTCAAGGTTGTGTTCTCCTTCTTCCTGACGCCCCATCACGCCAACATTGCAACTTCATACTGCATCAGCTTGACTACTATAAATCGTGATTAGTGTTGCTTCAATACATGATATAAGTTCGTCAGCCTTCATTGTGTTTTGTTTTACTTATTGCGAAATTAAATACTTTCTCCATCGGACAAATTCAAGACTGCTGAGTACTGGCTAGTATTAATTTTATTTTCAGATTTATCATTACAAGAACCCAATAATTTGTCGAAAATACCATTGTTGCCTTCCAATAATTTTCCTCCACCCAAAGACGATTTTTTATTCCCTATTCTGGAACTAATAAATCCAGAAACGTTGCGTTCATTACCTGGCAAGATAAATGGTCAATCTATCAATCGCAGTTTCTGAGTTCAAGATGCGCCTGACAAATTGATAACTGATGTTGAGATCTGCTCATCAATTTGCTAACTTCATTTTCTAATTTCATTCGCATGTCCTCCTATGCCTGGGTAAGCTGACAGTATTTTAACCCACGTACAGTATTTATTGTGCGACATTTTGCCTGGATCAGGATTGTGTGATTTTATTCATTTCATTTTTTAGCTTTGTGGAGAAATCAATTTAATGTTTGATAAGTCGTGTAAACGAATATTCTTCTTCTTCTTGTTCTTGTTCTTCTATTACTACTAATCTATTACTACTACTACTACTACTACTACTACTACTACTACTACTCTATTATTACTACTACTACTACCACTACTCTACTACTACTACTACTACTTTTTTCTGGTTTTCCGCTTTACGAACGAGCATTCACCATGGTTTTATTGACCTGGTGAATCCGTTGTTTCAAGAGAAGTCTGGATACGCTCTCAGTCGCCTTCCTTGAATTGCGTGAATTACCGGAGGTTTTAACCACCAGATCCATTGGCAGAAGTCGGCGCTTGTGGCATCGAAGTGTGTAAATTCTGTGGTTCAGCAATCCGCTGTTCTCACAAATCGCTGGCCAATTTCCGAACTCCGGGTTCGTAACAGTTGGAAATAGGCTGTAAGATGTTTGAGACCGATCAAGTAGTCATATTCATGAAAAAAAATTGTAAAAAATCGGTTAGAGCAGTTTCTAGGTAACGTTTCACTTTTGATCTGATGAATTTAAAGAAATATACACATTACTCACTTGAATTGAGTAAAACCGCCAGAAATTCACTGAGAAAAATACATGGTATTAATTTATGACGCTCAAGAATAGTATGAAAGTGTAAACTCAGTTGTCATAAAAAAGCGCCAGTTGCTCATTAACAACAATTATTAGTACTTCAGCTGGTTTTCATTGTGCAATCAATAAAATTTTCATAGTAAAGTAAAAAAATGCACGCCATAAAATATTTCTACGGTAATGTTTCTCTAAGTGAGCCGAATCCTTATCAATGCGAATTGCATATGTTGAGGAAAATAGTTTGTTTTAGGCTGCATGAGCTGTTCAAAAAACAGACGGAAAATATTGAAATTTATTATTGTATGTATTCATGTAAAAGTACTTGGATAAATGGTGGATTATCGTGACATATTTATGCGTGTTATACACGGTGTAGCAAACCAGCTTGGTAAAACCTTACGTTTTTATAAAGCTCAGCGAATAGTCGATTATATACTAAGGCCCCAACATTTTGCAGTTTTTGTTCGATGAATCAAACGAACTCACAGCATGTCCTATAATAGCATAATTGACCACTAACTAAATTTTGAATAAATTCCCAAGAGTTCAAATAGTGTATATTCCGATGTAGCTGTTTTCGGTAGAAATGGTGCAACAATAGTATTGATATTTGTAATATATTGAACAAACTTCAAGTCTATAGGCAAATCTCGAATTTCCCAAATACAATAAAACGAATGATACAATGAAGTTAGTAATTAACCACTACATGCTTTAATCAATTCAAAAAGATATCTATTCCTGGCACAGAGCCAATATATGCAATTGTTTGTAGTCTGTTTCAAAATTTGCATTAGAATATATGATGGTTATCATTGTTATTTTAACAAAGTGCTAGCTGATAAATTGAGTGGAATGCTTAAGTCCGACAGATATTTCGATGATCTAATTCATATTTTAAAAAAATCTATTTGGCACCCATGATTCGCCGAGTAGAATTGCAGCGTAGAAATCGATATTGCGCGTTTTACGCAGCTACTAATAACGTAAAAGCTGGTACAACATTATGTGTAAAGTGTCTTGTGGATTACGGTCAATGATTCACCTTCAATACACGTCAAAAATCATGGAGAATAGTTCTTTTCACTGCATATTTTGTATTTGCTGTATTTCTATTTGGTGTATACAATTGTTAAACCGTGTGACCTTGAATAATATATACTTTTTAATCCAACCAGCGCGGATCGTTCTCTCTCGCTGTGACTGAGCTGATCGTGTGAGAACTTGTTCGTAACTGTCTGGACTGACTGCCGTGAAAGTGTGAACTGTGAGAATCATTTACATTCACGGAAACAAACCCATTTTAGCGAAACTTTATCTCAGCGGATTCAATCATCCTCGAAATCTTCGTGGAGAACCAGTAACTGCCCTTTTATTTTATTCTTTTAGATAATATTGTAGCTATCTTTATTATCATTCTTACCGACAAAAATTGGTAAGCCCGACTCCATTACAATTTGATGAGTCCGAGAATACACTGTACGGAACTAAATCCAGACACTCATTTCCGTTCACATAGTAATTTTCATTCTTCATTTTTGATATCTATTTTATTATGTCTGTTTCCGAATGTTCTTTTGTTTCCTTGGTTGTGAATTTACTCAGTTTCAGTATTTTGAATTCACGGCTATTTTCGCACACGAAACATTAAGTCTCAGCTGGCTATGTACTCACACGTCGTTTTATCACTACGAATCGACGTTGCTGAAGAAGTGGGCGAATTGATTCCCACTGTCCCCGAAGAAGTTCCATATGACTACCTCAAATTAGCTCTTATCTCTCGAACGGGAATCTCCGAGCAACGAAAGCTCGATAGATTATTCTCTCAGCTTAAGCCAGACGAGGGAATTTGTACACAACCTTTACGACACATGAGCCAGCTTCATGGCAACCGAACGATGGATGAAGCGATTGTTCTTCAATTTTGATTGGCAAACACCGTCAAACATACAGCAAATTATCGCTGCACTCAATTCTTCTGTCCCTTTAGAAGAGCTCGCAGAAGCAGCTGACAAGATTTTGGTTGATTCACCTGCTCTCATTTCTAAACAATGGACAAATGGCGAGAGAATAAATAAACTCCAAGTTCAGGTGGAATAGACTATTCACTCAGTCTCCAGACAACAGAACTCTAAAACCCGTGGAAAATCAATATCCCGCTCTCGATCTCGATCCAGTTTCTCATCATCCTGTCGTACAAAAATGATCTCGAAATTTGCTGGGCTCACAAATGGTACAGAAAAGCCACGCGCAAGTGCATCAATTTGGTTAGCCGCTACACATAGAAAGTGCTGTTGTTCTTTTCCATTAGATTATCTACGATCATTCCAATAAAGTTTGCAGCAGCACCAGTAAAAATTCATTATATAGAAAAAAACAGTCAATCGACTATCACTAACATAGGTGAAAATACAATGTGATCTTGAGTGATCCTATTATACCCATATTTATGGGAGGTGTCGAAATATGTTTAATGTCGTATTACGGTTAATGATGTTGAGATCATAAATTGTTTGTCAGTGTTGATATATCGCATAAGCCATTGCCCAGACCTCGTGTTATTGCATTAATTTCTTTAATCTAGCTTAATTGAGAACCAATTTTGAGCTCAGCGTTTTAGTATTTTGGTTACTCATAAGCCAATCTACGCATTGGATTGAAATGAGTGCAACCTGTTCCCCGTTCTTAGATTCATTATAGTATTACAATGGTATATTTTTGATCTAGTTCACTATTCAAACGATATTTGAGAAGCACGCATCCCAACGCTGAGTAAAATGCAGGATTGGAGTTATTTCTACTTATTCACGATAAATTGTGGCTAGAATTGTGCTAATAACAAACTCATAGTAGCACCTCCTGGCCCAAACAATGCATTTCAAGCGCTGGTACCAACTCGGTGAGCTTACAACGTAGGATTTACAAGAGTTCTATTTGCGTTCGGGCCAGTGGATTCCATTAAGTCGTACAATGATGCAATAGTAAGCCCGAGTGTCCTTGCAGAGTGACATACAAAATTCATTGTGAAATTGACTCCGGCGTTGAAGTGCTTGATGGATGTGATGACTATTGCTAATCAATATGAGGACAAGCTATATTTCCAGCCGATTTCAAGGAACTTGAGCACTTTTGATCCGCATCCACGTAAGTGCATTTCACAAAAACCTACCTTACGTATACACTAACGTAGTAGTAAAGAACGTAAAGTCATCGCTTGAGTAACCAATTCCGACAAAGTACCATTAATCCTCCTTAATCTTAACTTTTCAGGAAACGATACGTTTTTATATCCTTTTTGGTAATCGATTAAACATCAAAATTCCCTTCCCCTAGATAACGTTTTTCACCAGTAGGTCGCTATGTCTGCGGATGCTCCAATAACATTTTTGTTGAAAACAATAAGCATAAAATATATCAATTTGCATATTTTTATGATCCCATTAATTTGAGTGACTACTATTAAAGTACATTTCTCGGCAAAGTTTCATCTATAGTTATTAGATTTATTGCTGCATTATTCTAAATCTATTGAGATGAAAGAGATACGGTTGTTTGAAACAAACGATTATGAATTATTATAGTTGAGCTCGAGGCAATTAAGCAGTCATAGAGAGCGTGTTTAGAAATTTCAACTTTTAAGCAATTTTATTCGAAAATGTTCCGTACTTACGCCGTGTGAAACATATTAGCGAAGTGACGCAATTTCAATAAGTTTGCTCTTCTTTATATAAACGAAAAAAGGCTCATTTGCATGCATTTTCATAACACCCAACGACCGGTTTCGTGCTATATGCACTCATCAGGTAGGGACAGTAGGATGAGGATCCGCATGCGTTTGAAACAGTGGAAGAATGAAAAAAAGATGCGCTTGGTTGGTACGAACAACGTCAAATGTTATTGCTGTGAATAATGATTCATGGACCTCAGGATGTTTAAACGGAATTCGAGTGATTCGGTAATCTAGTAGCCTTGGGTTTGTTTCAACTATTCTGACCCAAAGTTTTGCAACGCAATTCCACATGATCTAGCTTATTACTCGGCGATCAAGTAAAATGCACATGAGAAATAAAAATCATGATCGATTTTGCTAGTTGCTTAATTGAGACATTCTTACCCGCATGATATGTCTACACTTAACGCATACACAGATTCTGAATTGTATCAGTCTGGTAAGCTGCGTATCAATGCAGCTGTGTAGGACAAGTTTAAATAATGCGAGAGCTCAGTGCCACACCCAATGAATTTCACCAATATCAGGTAAAAGAGTGAATGTAAGTTAGAATAAAAATGATTTAATAGCTGCTTTTGCAGAAAACCTGTAGGCCAGTTTCTCAAAATTGTGCGAAAAAGTGTTTTGTCGTTGTGAGAAAGTGCTGTGCATCTAAAAAATTATTTTTTTACATTTAAAGTTCACAATTGGAGTATCGCAAGTTGTGTGTTATCTTCTCTTATGCATTAATTCGGAGTCTAATAAATAAGCTGAATTCGACTCAAATTCAGCGGGAATAATGCAGACCGGTCTTAGAAAGTTCAGGGTGAGAAATGGAAATTTCTAAAAATTGTTTTGTCAGGAAATGCAAAGTCGTGGTTTATCTTACAGTGTTCAACAAGCAAACCATATAGCTTTTGGGGTCGTGAATATTGAAATAAACTTTTCATGTCGAAATTTTAGGATAAATCTTATCGCCACAACATCTCGAAGATATATTTTGCTTAAGAATTATTTTCTAAGTCGATACCTTTTAAATTTGAAGCCTGTGGTAAAAAAGAATCCGCAAAACAAACCGCTTTGTTTGATTGCTCAAAGAACAAGTCAATCAGGTTGAATCATTTAGAAACTCGATTGAACAATACAGCGTGCTGCTCAAACACCCTGACCTAAACTCATCTACTGGATTCTTACTCTCCTTCTCTTATATTTATCTTGAAATTTATGAGGTATACCAGATGTGATGTTCGACGTTTGCAACGCAAATTTTAAAACAATTCGGCTGTAACACGTAAGTTGTCTTAGTCTGCACCCTCTGCATCAAATATATAAATAAATCTTTAAAATAGACATGTAAATATTAGGCAGATAAGTACAAGTATGTTGATAGTTTGAGAAATCTAACTGATAGCTTGGTGTATGGAATGTCCTCAAAGTGTGAATCCATCCACTCAATACTTCTACTCAAACTGACAACATCTTTTCCGCACGGCTTTTTAATTTGTAGGCTGTAATGAACTCACTCACTCACTCACTCAGTCCTCTCCATGCCAGGTGGCACATGAGGCGAAGACAACTTCACGCCAGTGGTTCCGGTCTGTCACTGCTTCCGTTGCCGTCTGCACCGTGAATCCTTGTGCATGTAGTTCGCGTTACAACGTTCTGCGCCAAGTTTCCTTTGGCCGTCCCCCTTTTCGTTTACCTTGCGGACGCCAGTGAATGGCTACCTTCGTATGCGAACTGGGATCCATCCTGCAGACATGACCGAACCACGGATCTGTTGTCATTGTTTCCGTAGCAATGTAGGTTTTACGGGATAGGGTTGCTAGCCCTAAGCCCAACCCTCCTCCTTTCTCAAACGGGCTTGTGACCGTCCTTGGCGGAGTTGTTGTAATGAACTAATGACGTAAAACGTAGCTGTGAGTTGGTTGGCAATGTTGTCTACCGATTAGAAATTTGGTTAATGAGATGAAACCTGTCAACAAGTCTACTTTTATCCAAATCACCCGAACATTCGTTTCATTTTAAAATTGTGGAGAAGCGCCAGGGTTATCTACAATCGTTGCTGAATTGAAGAGATAGTAACACAATGGTTTACAATCACCACCGCTGAACATCGACAATTAGTTCTATCATTTACTGTGCATGAGATGTCTTTTCTTAACTCTGGGCTAAATTTAGTTCCCATTTTGCTATCCCTTCTATTGCACCGCTTTATATTTACAGTTTTCGCATGATTCAATCCCGCACATCGTTCAATAAACATTGAAATCATGGCTTGCTTTAAAACCACATCATCCGTAAGCCAGAATGAAAGAGACATTATTTTAAGTCCAACAATCGGGTACGAAAGGCATCTTCGATTGCCCGCTGGTATAAATCACATAAATCAGTCACTGAATTTTTGGGTGACAAGATTCTCGGGTTTATATGAGATATATATTGCAGTAGTCGAGGAGAGGTGATTACCTCAGCTCAATCAAGTTCTGATCGCGACTCTTGTCTTTACGTTTATTTCCTTGTTTGCACAGGCTTCGACGGCACTTGTTGCAACGTGAGCCACGACATTAGACACATTGCGTGCCGAATCAGTCAGAGATCAGCCGTTCCGACATTAGCTGACTGAGATCGAGATAAATCCAGTGATTATACAACGACATTTGTGTCAAATGAACCCTAGGAAATCCCCTGGAGCGGATGGAATCACTCCGACTATACTAAAATCCTGCGAACAGCAGCTGTGTGAACCTTTGTGTGAATTGTTTAAACATTCTCTACTTGAAGGGGTGGTGGCCCACCCGATTGGGAAGACAGGTAATGTTCAACCGAGCTACAAAGCGGTAACCGTTTCACATCCGGCAAACGACCGTCCGGGCACCCGACTCTTCTGGGATCTCCAAAGTTTCCTAGAGCGGAGGTGCAGAAATTCTAGGGCAGCAGTGGAAGCACAAAAGATCTACTGTCAGCACAGCATGTTTTCGTAATAGCACTCATGCGTGCAATTTGTTGACGTTTTTTAAATGACTGGACCCAGCGGGTGATGAAGGAGCTAGCATCCACGCTTGTTATCTGGATATGTCTAAAGCTTCTGACCAAGTTAATCACTTTCGACTAATACAAAAGCTGAAGCAGATTGGTATCAGCGGACAGCTACTCATATGACTTGAAAGTTACATCAGTGGGCGCAAGGCGATCGTTCGAATCAACGGGGTACAATCACAGGATATTGATGACTCTAGTGGCGTACCGCAAGGTTCAGTCCTAGGGCCAGTACTTCTCTTGGCTTACATCAACGACCTACCAGAGACGCTCG
>JACCGJ010019265.1:0-12732 GCA_013407085.1 Atriophallophorus winterbourni | reverse complement strand
ACCAAATCGGAAGGTAGCGAATTCCAAGCAAAGCACACACGTACCGAATAAAAATACCTGCGGTATTTCCGTTTGGAGTGCGGTATTTCCAACTTGCAACCATGACCACGGCTGTTGCTCGAAGTTCGAAGGTGGAATAATATGTTCATTCATATCGAAATCCTTTGTGTTCTGAAGCGTTCGCAATTTTAACCAGGAATCATTCAATCCAATTAATATAATTAACAGAGAAGTAAGTAACGATATATCGGTCAAAACTCTCAGTCTTTATCAAGTCCTTCAGGAAGGAGGACATACCACGTAAATATTTTTATCTCGATTGCTCAAATTTATGTGTAAGATGGAATTGCGTGAGCGAATATTGCGAGGTTTGCTTTCAATTTTATTATTTATTTCAACTTGAACAACGGCAATTATTCTCTAGAAACTGCCACAATGTTTACACGTAACATGGCTGCGACAGTAAAGTGTAAACGACAAGGAAATAAGCGAAATGGATTCCAGTTCAAAGTCTGTTTTTGCATATAAATCGAGTGATCTTCTTCTCGGTATATCTCATCAAGATTTACAATACATGATTAAGAATATAGAGAAAAAAAAACTGATCAATATCAACGAATAAACAAAAATCAATGTCACGTGTTGCTACTTAAAATGTTTGGTCGATATGGCTGTTGGTCAAGATAAGGAAAGATCACGAACTAGTCGTTTGGGGACGCACTAGTTTGGTCTAAATATTTTGATTGCAGTCGCCTCAGCTGTTCACAAGACGTTTCAGCCAACTCTTTCCGAGACATGTTGCGAGAAACCGTGAAAACCACCTTTCCAGGCTTTACTCCTTGCCCCGTATCCATCAGATGAGCTATAATCGAACTATTCGCCTTCATAGAATAGCCTTTGACTGACCAACTAGGGTGATGTTCAGACATTGGCTTTACCAGTCTCCGCGTCCTTCGGCCAATGTAATTCAATGTAATTCGAGGTTTTTAATGGTCTAAAAATCAACAAGCTTAACAACAACCATAGGATGGTAAAAATTGAAATCTAAGTGTATAAACAAGATTAGGAATTAGATTAAGCAGTATATAAGTGTTCGTGAAATGAATAATTCAATAAAAATAAGTCCAATTTCGTTCTAAATTCATGCAAGTTAGTAGAGTGAACAACAGTTGAAGGTAAACTGTTCCAAGTAAAACAGTCACGGAGAGAGTAAAATACCTTCTACAGTTCAGACGGGAATGGGGTATCACCAGCACATATTCATGGGTCCGAAAATTTCTCGTATCCCTTTGCGTGAATAAATCCCATAAGGGATGGTTCGGGGTATGGGATGTTTTGCAAAGATGAGATCTCTGATTCGTCGATAGGGAAAGTCGAACAGATTCAGTTGAGCTATCCTTTCTTTATAAGGCTTGTTTCGGATGCTGAGAACTAGTTTTGTTGAGAGGTGATAGATTCGCCGCATAAGTTCTACATCATCCTTCAGCCTGTGTCCTGCTCCACAGAAACAGCTGAATTGATGAATACGCATTGAGGTTGTCTGACGTGGTAGCTGGTCTTTGAGCTACTATCCACATAAGCGGGTAACTATTTTATGAAGATGCGTACTGGGTCTATGAGTCAATTGCGGATGAAGATTGGCAGAGAATAAATACGTGGATACTGATTCAAGGTTCTTAATCAATCAACCTTACATAAGTTCAAATGGGACTGTATTACCTAATCGCTTAGTCTTATGAATAATCTATATATGAAAGGTTTATTAAACAAACACTGACCTTATAGTTGGTACATGTTAAAATGTGTTTATTTGGTTCACGTGAGGTGGATCAGATCTAAACAAAAATCACCCAAATACACGACGCACCGTATACCGGACACATGTTGACAGTTTCAATTTAACCGCAGAATCACGGTATTTTTTGAGAGGATTTCGGTGTAATATATGACGGAGTTTAGTTCGCAGCCGAGACTTTTAAATGATTCTTTCAATTTTACCAGAGAGAGCATGAAAGTTATTGTAAATTGCTTTGTGAACAAAGCGTGAGTCATCATCTTCAAGATTCAAGATTCAAGATTTATGGTTGAAAAAGCAATTAAATTTACAATAACCATAGAGTGGAACTATAGGTACAAATGTATATATATATATATGTATTAATAAAATCAAAATCAATGGAATGATGATAGTTTATTAATAGTTTGGGGCAAAATTCTGATTAGCTCTCATATAATCATCAAGTTTTGATTTGAATATAGATAAACTGTTTGAGCTTACCAAATCAGCAGGTAGGGAATTCCAAACAAAGCACACACGTACCGAATAAAAATACCTGCGGCAGTTCCGTTTGGAATGTGGTATTTCTAACTTGCAATCATGACCACGGCTGTTGCTGGAAGTTCGTAGGTGGAATAATATGTCTATCGGTATGAGTAAGACACCATAAGAGCTATAGTTCGTGAAATGAATCGACGAAAAGTTTATCACCGTTTTTTAATCTTCGTCGATTAAAAAATTTAAGTTCAAACCTGAAATTATGAATGTTTACAAAAAAGATAATCAAATTTGATTGGTATTTGTTTGTGCCTGATTGTGTAGTCATAATGTTGGAAAGAAATTTGCATTTAATCGGTTAGAGTGGTTTTGGTGCTACGGTTTCCATTGACAAAGAAGCTTCGTCATACAAATGTGATAGGGCAGGGAACATGACTTAGTTGTATTCCAACCACCACGTTTGCATGGCCTTACCGCCAAGCCGATTTTAGTGAGACTAAGAGGTGTCAAGTTACATGGGCAAGTCATTGTGGATTATCAAGATACAGTCTTATGAACATATAAAACTTGGCGGACTTACAGAGTTAGAATTCGAAGCGGCTTTGTGAGGCACAATATACATTGACTAAACTAGGCTCGCTTCAGTGCTAACATAAAGGAATGTGTATCGGAGGCGAGCCTATCGGCAAGCGTTCGATAGACCAAACTTTTAAGTCCTATTTATTTCTGTGAAAAACAATACGAAAATGGTGTAGTCCGTGTGGATGACACTATATTTGGAGACGGTAATCTTATGGCTAAATCACTCAAATATGTAAAGAAGGTCTCTAGCAGTTCCTTGGAAACTCAGAACATTTTATGGTATAAAAAGCAGTAAGCTAAACAATAACCATAGGATGACAAGGTATATGGAACAAATATAATAAAAAATATCTCAAAAATCAATAGAGACAGTCACATACTGCATGGTTCGTCATAAACTCATCGAGTTTGGAAGCGAAAACCTCATCAAATTCTGAGTATATTCGAAGTAGCGGCACCACATATTTCGCCGGATTCATTCATTCAAATTGCTTGTTTTGGAAGTGCTTTTGGTATATATTCTGAAAATATATTCGAACCAAACGTTAAACAAATATTTTTGTGTACATAATTCTCGTTGAATACGGAACGGTTCACGCTAAGAGGAATTGAACCAGGAGGTTTGTACTACTGTCAGACTGATAACTAATCTCGGTGTTCTACAAGCTATTTGTAACGTGCTAGTAGTATCTACATCGAAGCTAACCGATATTTGATAGCTGTCAATGGTTACTGACTCTGAACGCGCTGCAAAGTTGTCTGCGTTCTTGATGAACTAGCATGTATTGCTTTTAGATCAGCTAAATATCTTGCAAATCGTGTACAAGTAAGCCGATCACATGAACGATTTGTTTTACAAGGAAACCCCATTTATATACATTAGGCAGACCATAAAATGTAGGAGTGAGAGAAAGTTTGGATGTTGGTTTTACCACAAACCCACTTACAACATTTACTGAACGGTAAGGCAATACATCCAAAATAAATTTTACCGTTGTTCTTCACCTTGTAGGTGAAATAGATTCTGTGTCAAAAGTAAAACTTCACCAAAAATGGCTGTAACCGATAATATAAAATATTTTCCGGAGTTTAAATTTCCATTTCTACATGTTGCTGAAAGTAAACCTCAGCCGAATGGTACTTTTCTACGACTAAGCCAATTAGTATGCCGACCTTCATTTTCAAACAAAGTTGTGCATAAACGGAACATTTACTACACATTGTACCGAGGTGCTTAGGTAGTATGAGATGTTTGAAGCTCTAATCCATAATTCCGAATCTTTGCCCTATACAGTTCTGTCAATTTTAGTGGTAGTTACCACTTAAAACAAAATACTTCTATTATGGTTTTTGCTTAATCGATTAGACCACAATTGATGTTTCTAATACAAAAAGAAGCACTAACGAAATCAAACCTCATTACGTATTTCACACAGGTGGAATGAAGATCGAGTCAGCTTTCCGAGGTTTTCCGCTCTAATTCGACGTGTGTCCAGCTTGAAGAGATGGACTCAAAGCGGTCACACAAATATTCGGTCAAATGGACCAATCAAGGAAAAAAGCAACCCAAACGATGAAAAGATTAGACCACAGCCATGGAAGTTAAAAATAAAATCACGTCTCGAAAGAATTTCCCTGGCTAAAAGCAGATCCATGAACAATTTTTCTGGTGAAAACCGTGGACTTGCATTGCATCATCCCTGTGCAACCCCTGATGACAGGTGTTTTAATGGAAACGTGCCATTTACACAGCCATGCAACCACAGAAAATGGAATTCGAGTAGAAAACGCAATGCATTCCGATCACTGGACAATATTCCACGTCAGAAAATTCGTGAAAGTATCGATATCAGGGTGAAATATGATTCTTTGCCCATTGCGAAGTAAGTAATTCCATACAAAACAAAGTGATATTCCCAAATCTACTATTCATAGCACACTAAATTATTTTAAATGCTGAAAGCACCACAAGGTTTTTTAAATTGAGTGCAAACATTGTATTTTGGTGCTCAAATCTCCATTCCTTACACACCAATACCGACATCTGACTGTTTGCCCTCATCAGATGGAGACAGTAAGATCAGATTCATAAAAATATAAATTTCAGTGGAAAAATTATTTTGATGAACTCTACAATCACTTTTTCATAGCTAATTTGTCAAATCACATGAAAAACAATGCAAATTTGGCTGTAATCTGAATCACAAGCATAAACTAGATGTTCACATTTTCATGCATTTCCTTCACACGCAAGCACAACAACAGTTACTTGCTTTTGATCTCAGCAGGTGTGGGACATTTCTATCTGGATCCACGGCCCTGGAAAACTGTGGAAGGGTGATAAACTGTTATTCTACATTTGGGCTTGATTAACACAGGCGATATTTTAGAAGAGATAAACTCGTAAAGCCCCTGTGAATGGGATTGCAAGATTGAAAAATGTTGCAAATAGGCAAAGATTTCCCATTCTCATACAATCGTAGATCAAAACAACTGGAACGGACAAGAAAAGAAAAGGACCTCGGCGTATGGATTAGTGGAAGTCATAAGAATACCATGCAATGCGAAGCAGTATACCACTGAGGTAGCCGTATGCTAGGTATGCTTCAGCGTATTTCTGGACATTTTCCCGTGAAACATTCCCCATGCTCCAAAATACGTATATTAACCGTGTGATGGATTACTCAGTGCAAGCTTGGCGCCATGGCTACAGATGGACATCAAGCTGCTCGAGAGGATTTATCACAGAGCAACTAAAATGGTTGACTGTCTCCGCAACCTAGCATATAAAGATCGACTGGTTCATCTTAATTTGGATACACTGCGTCGCAGAAAGGTTCGATTTGATCAAATCCTAACTTATAAAATAATGAACTCAAATATGCACCCTCTGAGGCATTTAATTCGCCTCCGGTCAAGCCATGCCACACGTACTCACCAACTGGCATTTGATATTCCACATTCTCACCGGAACTGACGTCGCTTTTTCTATTCGGTGCGCGTTTGTTTCTTATGCAACTCCCTACCGTCAGATGTTGTACAATCATCTAGTGAAAGGATTTTCAGAAACAAACTGTATATATTTATGCGTAGTAATTCCACCCTACATCCCTTTTATATAACATGATCTTTATCCTAACGAATATTTTTTCCATCATACCGAGATAATACATGACATTTTTTCTAACTACATAACTGTCGATCTTCGTAATGCCTCAATTTATATTCTATATATATTTATTGTCCTTAAACGAATATCCTGTGGTGTTGTATAGCTACGAGCTTTTTTCTACTATAAATTATTGAATCTTGAATCTTGACCTTGAAAGCACATATGGTTTTGCATGCTTCTCCATGGCAAATACCCAACGACCGGTTTCCGGTGATTGAACTAAATATGGCATGAATTATTGAGGAACACGTACCAAATAAGGGCTAAGTAAGGAAATAAACTTAAACGCAGAGTTTGACACTATTAGCCTTTCTTATCTTTCTGAGAATCGCAAACGAACAGATGTTGAACATTTGAAGTGTAATTTGATCCCAATTGCTCATAATTGCGTGACTTCTTCCTTTGAACAGCGCTCACCGAAACGGTGGGTAGCGGGCACAGTATTGTTACAATCATGTGAAGTTTGGACACATTAGGTGCAACTTGGCTGTACGTGAATTTACATGGATTTATGTAACAATGATTATAAATTTTATTTTCCATCAACAAATATTTATTATCCTATGTTAATTTTTAAACAAAGTGATTTTTCTGACCACAAATTCTCACAATATTGAATTTATTTCGAAATATTTTCTGTTTTCAATCCGGAATCATTCAGACTTCACTTAGGGTATTCAAACCACAGAGTGTACCAAAGTATGTAAACTAAATATGTTATAACGAGGTCAAGTTAACTGGGTTTAAATTGCTGTTCTAGGTGAATATTTTAATCACAGCCCGGTTGCTTCTATACATACGTGCCGAGTGTTAATTCTAACTTTACTGTCGAGCGATTTTGTTTTTTGAACCTCACCACGTCGGATTAATTCAATGAACCACGCAGAATTGAAAATGTTTGCTAGCTGTTGATGTTCTCCCAATCTATTCCATTTTCTATAAAGTTACTCATTTTAAATATTCTCTGTTAGGTTTTCTGTATATCGATTTTATTGAGTTTGTGATGACTTTCTTCATTTAGATGACACTTCCTTCTCTTGCGTCGCCCACGAATGCTACCTTTTGAATATCAGTAAAGCTTCCTGTAAAACACGTTTGACTTAAAAGAATCGAAGCTATTCAACCTGCTAGCACTCTACTTCATGCAGTCGTCTACCTGTAGAGTCATGAACGACAAGACCCTTCATATACCCCGACACACTGTGGTACTCTCTAACTCGTACTTCAGGAGAAGCATGCATTATTGGAGAGATCTATTGTTATCCAACATCAACTCACGACTTAAACAATAAAGGGATTAATGGTTTGCACCTTGTGACAACGCGGCATAGTACTCAAATATTGATAAGTGGGGATTTCAAACTTTCACAGCTTTACAGCCGGAAAGATCATCCATCAGAGACATTTGATTATCAACTTCGAACCGTCTTGGATTACGCACCCGCTTATAACCAAGTTCTTAAATTTACTCGTATGAGGGGGTCAGACCGACCGTCTACCTTGGACCTAATACTTACATTAAATCCTACCGCTGTAGAGAATATTGTCCATAAACCACAAATCGGACGAATTGATCATGTTGTGATAGAATTCGTGTATGTTTGTACCACTAGACGCAACATTGACGGAACAAAATCTGTCAGAATAGTGAACTACTTCGCTCCGTGTGCCTATTTACAATGCACTAGTTTAGCACAACTGGATTACTCCGATCCGGATAGTCATTGGTTCTCTCTCTTACAGCACCCGAAATCTATACGAGACCAACATTCAATAGTAGTTCTGAAGAAAGCTTCTCAACATAGTAAATTTAAACCAGGAAGCAGAACTGAAACATGGATGAAGCAAAGGGCAATTACATGGGAGTTTCATAAGGTACAGTTTACACGACTGCGAAACAACGTTATCCACTTAATTCGAGATGAAAAACGAACTTTTCAATTGCAATTGATTTCTCCGATACACTACAACCTGAAGCTCTTTTATGGACTACTAAATGAAAGAACGAATATTAAACCAGGAGTTTTTACATTGAAAACTTCATCTGATTTCACTAAATCCGTTAAACAAACCGCTGACCCATTAGCAGACATTTACGCCGGAGGTTTCGCGCCGAAATTCACGGAGCCGTTTGAGGTATCCATCGTTCAACTTGACCGACAGACTTTGAGTGAAGTATTGATTATTCGGACGGCAGCACTTACGAAAATTAAGCTTAAAGAAATCTTCGGAACCAGGCGAGATAACTCCGATGCTGTTCAAAAACTGTCATGGGAAGCGTCTGAACTTTTATCTTTATTTGCATCAAGCTGGTGTGACACCAAACGGCTGGAACCTGGGACAAATAACACCCATTTACAAAGGAGGCTGCCCTTCTGATGTCAAAATTTAGAGGTCCGTGACATTGCTGTCTTCGGTATCGAAGTTTTTTGAGCGAGTAATAACTGCAAAATAGTGCAACATCTAGAACAGAATGGACTTTTGTCATTTGCCCAACACCGAGTACGCAGAAATCGTTCTTGTCTAACAAATATGCTGATAAGCTCAGACGATTGTACGAGTGTTGTAGATGCAAATGACAGTATTCATGCATGCTACCTTGACATTCCTAAAGCTTTCGAAAAAGTCGATCATAATTTAATCGTGAACAAGCTACAAATACACGGAATTGTTGGAAAATTATATGAATTGATTCGTGATTGTCTTAGCAACTGATGCCTCAGAGTTCGTGCGGATGGCCTATTATCGAAGCAAATCGATGTCACTAGCGTTGTTCCGCAGTATACAGTACATTCGCGAAGATGATACGCACGAAGCTTCAAGATAAACAACATTGTTCAGAGAGAAGTGACTTTTCCGTGGCGTATTTTTGTGTAAAAATTGTGAAGCCTTTATCTGTCACGTGACAGCTTTTCCCGCCTACAATTTACATTCCTTCTAGTTATTTTACATATTGTTCACAGTAACAATGAGAGCCGCCTGAACTCATTGGACGCATGTTCATCACGTATTCTGAACATAAACCCATCGTCTCATCTCCGTGTAATTATGATGAGAAAGTTGGGTGAGGGGGCGAATGGATGTTGTCACGAGGTCAAAGTTCAGTCTGTTCATGCTACCTGTTCAAACCCATTATGCACCCAAGTTCCGGGGCGACGTACGTTGAAGGTGAGCTCTTCTAATTTACTTTCGCAAAATTATGACAAATTTATTTTGGTGGCAAAATCATCATATATATATATATAGTACTATATATATATATATAGTACTGATCTTGGGGACACTACTGTCAAATTGAATCTACTCGGATAGCCCAGTGTTGACTCGCACACATATCTCACGTGATGTTAACCATTCTTTAATCCATGCATGGAGTTTACCACCTACTCCGTAGGTATGGAGTTTCGACAAGAGCAGTTCGGGATTAAAACAATCAAATAATTTTGAGAAATCAGTATATATTACGAACACTAAATGACTTACATCCAGTAGCTCAGACCAGGCATCTTTAGCTAACAGCAAGTTTGTCAGACAAGATCGCTTTGTGCGGAATCCATACTGTGCCTCAGTGATTAAGCTATGGATTTCAAGGTGATTCCAGAAGGCATCACCAATGATGGACTCCATTACTTCAAATAGCACTGGTAATAACACGATCGGACAAGAGTTCAACTAAATTGTTCTTTCGCTGCCCTTGTAGATTGGACTAATCAGGGCAGTTTTAAAAGTTTTTGGCTCCAACATTATCTTGAACACGCCAGACGTCGGTATTACCAATTCGGAAGAGAGATTAAGGAAAAGGTTGGGGTGTATATTATCTATTTCGGATGAACCTGTTTTCTTCATTGTCATTAATTTTGTTTTAAAAACGTTATGGGAAATTCCACCTGGAAAATAATTGGCAGGCTGCAGCTGTTAGAGTTCAAAAACTGTCCATGTTTCGACACTTGTAAAATTACTGATTTTAATTGTTGTCGTATATAGTTTGCACAATCTTTAAATGGAATAACTACACCAGTAGAACAGTCCAGTGGTGATATTCCCATTTTAACACTCCGGAGATGGTTGATATGCTTGTACAATGTTTTGTAAACCATAACAAATTTGTAAACTATACGTATTTGGTAGTTTTTTATCATTTCGAATAAGGCAGACACACGTATTTCGTAACAAGTTGAATAGGCTGTTTGTGCCAGCCTTATCCAACAGTGACTTACAAGACCAAACTATGTCAAGATTCAAGATTCAAGATTTATGGTTGAAAAAGAAATAAACTTTACAATAACCATAGGGTGGAAATATAGGTACAAATGTATATATAAGTATAAATAAATTCAAAATCAATGGGACGATGATAACTTCTTCATAGTTTGGGGCAAAATTCGGATTAGCTCTCATATAATCGTCAAGTTTTGATTTGAATATAGATAAACTGCTTGAGCTTACCAAATCGGACGGTAGGGAATTCTAAGCAAAGCACACACGTACCGAATAAAAATACCTGCGGTAGTTCCGTTTGGAATGTGGTATTTCCAACTTGCAACCATGGCCACGACTGTTGCTGGAAGTTCGAAGGTGGGAGTGGGAAACAGTAGTAAGTATTTTGTATGCGAGGAGTAGATCACCTCGCATTCTCCTTGTGCAAGTGTCCTCAGCTCCAGTCGTCTGAGTCGACCGGCGGATGGCATATTTTCGAGACCAATGACAAGCTTAGAAGCTCTCCGGTACATGCGATCCAGGAGTAAGATGTCTTTTTGGAGCCATGGTGTCCAGGCTTGTGCGGCATAATCTAGAACCGGGTGTATATATGTATTCATCATGAGAGGAAAACACCCCGGGGAAAAACGTCCAAATATCCGCAGTAGCATGCCGAGCAGCCGAGACGCGCTTTTGTAAACGGTTTCGCATTGTAGACCATTTTTCAAACTGCCGCAAATCCAGACACCTAGGTCCTTTTCTTTTTCAGTGTACTCCAGGTTTATGTCGCCGAGCTTGTATGGATAGGAAAAGCCAAGGTCACGACCAATCTGAATCATCTTCGACTTTTGCATATTCAATGACAGTTTATTTTTAGATGACCAGTTGAACAAAGCACTCAAATCGTTTTGCAGCAAGATACAATCGTCAGCATTTCTGATTTGCCTCCATACTTTTATATCGTCAGCAAACAAAACCATCTTACTATCATTTGGTAGTGGTATATCGTTCATATAGACTAGAAACAGGATTGCTCCAAGCACTGAGCCTTGTGGAACTCCGCTAGTGACATAGATGTTCTTCGAAAATAGGGCCGTCCACACGAACTCGGATGTGTCTGTTGCTAAGGTAATCCCTTAACAATTCGTATAGTCTTCCAACAACATCGTGTTTCTTTAGCTTGTTCAAGAGTAAATTGTGATCAACTCTTTCGAACGCTTTAGAAATGTCCAGGTAGCACGCATGAATAGACCCCCCCGCATCTACAATCCTCGTCCAATCGTCTAAGCTTGTCAGCAAATTTGTTAGACAAGAGCGATTTCTGCGAAATCCATGTTGGGCAACTGCCATGTTTACCGTACTCCAGTGTTGCAAGGCTTGTGAATCCTGATCCATTTTTCTGATGATTGCACGAAAACCGTCGTGGAGTGTGTCTGCGTTTAATGAGATTGCACGCAAGTACTGATTTTTCACTCCAACGGTTTATGTCATCTTTGAATCATTCTCTGCTCGACTTGGAATTGTTGTAGGCATCTGTTATTGAACATCGTGAAACGTCATACGAGCATTGAGAGCCAAATCTTTTTTGCATCACTGAAACACGCACTCAAGTCTCTCTGAAAGTAATCTTATCGTGTTAATTAGATAAGTGTAATCAACTTAACAGTGTTTTGCAGAACTTTAGAGCTGCGAATTTGACATCTCGCTGTTGAAAATTCAATCCATGCTTGACGTATCCATATTGCTGTAAAAACCAGTTAAATACTAGTTGTCGGTAATTTTTATCAAGGGAGAGAAATTTTTATGTACTTTGTACTTTGTGGTTCTAACTTCACTTACACCATTACAAGCGATAGTAGAAGCATTAATTTATGTTTCGGACAGTAATACTCAAACCAATCCATTCCTCAGACAATCCTGTGTATATCTCTCTATAAAACGACAACAGCATAGCAGGATGAATGGATCGAAAAATACGCATGTTGACTTGCTGTAAAATTGCTGACAATTGATTACTTACAAAATTCAATTCAAATTCAATTTAATGGTCTAAAAACACATAGCTTACAAAGACCACAGAATAATGATGCGCATTGACAAATACATAGGTAGTAAAAGGGGTGGGGTGGGTTTGCCTCTGATTAGTTCAGGAATCACCGTAAAAATACAAGAGCTAGGAAATTGTTTTCACCGGTGATAGGGAATATGTATAGTTACTGGATGCTTGTTCAAAGCTTGCTGATGCAGGAATAAGGGTGTCAATGGTTGGATTGGACGCTCGACATGAAGTTGCAAGTTCGATTTGAAATTCCAAGTTGGGTGAATGTGACCACGGTACGGGGAGGGAGAAGTTCCCAGTAAAACATACACGTACAGAAGAAAAATACCTTCGACAGTTCAGTCTTGAGTCGGGAATAAGTACTGTATATTCATGACTCGGGCTTGTGCAGGGTGGTAGTCGTGTGAATAGTTTATTCAGGGGATGGTTGGGGGTATGCAGTATAAT
>JACCGJ010019264.1:0-19745 GCA_013407085.1 Atriophallophorus winterbourni | reverse complement strand
CAAAGTTATACTTGAATGACACTGTTGTCAGGCTTAATGATCTCCCGGTTCTCCGAGGGTTCAAGGCCAATTTGAGTTTGCATCTTTCTGCAGTTTCCCAAAATAGTATCGATGAACAATGGAGTGGGATTGAAACCTCCTTGGAAACCGCCAGGTTGGATAGTTGTGGGCTGACTTCCCGTGTAGCTCAACACTGGGTTTCTGCGAATTCTCTCCACCTAATGGACCAACGTCGGTTGCTTTCTGCTGATAGCATACATGATGCGTCACGAAGGCTTGTTAAACGTAAACTGGTTACCAGTTTGAGAACCGACAGGGAAAGTTGGTGGAGTTCGAAGGCTACGGAAATGGAATCTGCGGCAGCTGTAGGCAATTTCAGAAAATTGTTCCAACTCATGAGATCTACTGGAAGCGGGCGACCAGTCATCAATGAGCTGATACGTAAAGCAGATGGTTTGCCAGTTTTTACCATGCACAGGCGCATGGAGCGATGAGCAGAACATTTTGAAGCACAGTTTAACTGGCCTTCTGCACCCTATGTAACAGCGGCATTCAAGTATAACTTTGTTTACCACTTATCCACTGTGTCAAGGCTCACTGAACCGAATCTTACTGTCTCCACCTGATGACGGTAAACAGCCAGAAACCGGTGGTGGTGTGTAAGTGCGGGGGATGTGAGCAACAAATTACTTTGGTAATCCATAATCGCCTTGAGTGATTTTGTGGAGAAATTAAATTAATGTATTGCTGAAAATTCGTGTACACGAATAAAGTCATTTTCTTCTTCTTCTTGACCAAGGATCACTTTGTTATTCTGTGTTTGAACACTGTGGTTCATTGTACGAACCCTATTTAACAATGGTATTCAAATATAACCTTGTTTACATTACTGAAGATATAATAGACAGAGGATAGACAAGGTTTGACCTTTGAGTAGCAGGGGTGAACGAAAGCGGTAAACCTCGCACGTATGAGATGAATACTAATTATAACGAATGCCACGTCTTGGAATTACTTGGCAAAATCGGATACGTAACGCAACTATCCGTAATGGAATCTTTGGTAGCAAAGAAGATATCGAAAAACAAGTTAACATCTATAAACGTCGACGGATTGTGATGTATTGTGAATGGAAAATGAGCGTTTTCCTAAAGTTAAGCATTCAGTACATGCTACCGGTGTAATGCTGCTTCTGATTATGATGACGATGACAATGAATGGCACATCATTTCGTCATAAAAGTATATGAGACAATTTATGCTGGAACTTTGCTTGAACGCTGATTTTTGAGAAGCTTGATCTCAACGAAGCAAGACATGTCCGAACACATGTGTAGCTCAGTCAACGATAAACAGATTATAATCTGAAGCTTTGAAACAACATCAAAATGAGGGTGGAATTGCATTCTCAATTGTAAGTTCAGTTGAGATTGTACAAAATTGCGGAATAGGAAACCGGGCGTAGCACATAAAATACCAAAAAGCAATCGACTAACCTGGGGAACGATTAGTTTGTGGGTCTCTAGATAAGTTGAAGACGGAATCCAAGAGGAGGAATTTTGCTGCTTGGGCGTTTGGTGATGACCACCAGCGGGAGTTATTGCAGCTGGTGAAGGAAATGTGACAGAAAGTAAGATACTGCGAGGAGATCCAAGTGGGAAAGAAGACTTCAGAACCCCTAAAAATAGGTCACAGCGCCAGTCAAGGTTTACAGGGATTATTCATTCAATGATTTGCGATATCGCAGCAGCTAGTTATGTCCCGAAACCGTGTTCATTGGCGGTCTTGCACTAAGCATATTCTTGGAGTGTTTGCTTAATCTTCTATCTCGTCAGGCAGAGTGACGAGGAAAGCTTGTTGTGATGCGTGGCAGTGAAAGCCACAAGGAAGCTGTCGGGCTGAAGTTGCTCTACTACTTTGCGAAACATGATTGAATGCCTGTTCCGTTGGAGGTTTAGGCTCCTCACCCGAGTTTCGTTGTGATTACTCTTCTATAGGATCCGTAAGTGTTTGAGTCCCGCACTTCCCCATTTCATTAAGATTACATTTTGTTATGGTTGTATTGCAGCCTAGCATTCGGTATTTGGCCCCCACTGGTTCCAAGGTTGTCACGGCTGGGGCGGTTTGGGGGATAAGCTCCCGATTCCAAAAATGCTCCAATGGCACGCGTCTCATATAGCGCCTCACAACCAAGTCCAGTTCCTGGACTGAACGCGTTGTCCTGTGTAACCCGGCGGAACTGCTTCTACAGAAGGGGCTAACTGGCGCCTCAAAACCAGCAAGCTTCGGGAAGGTGGAGCTCGTAAGTCCATGAAGGTGGTCCACCTAGGGGAAAAAAACCCTTATCTCAAACCTCCACTGCCTTGTGGCTACATCCAATCATCGAAAAGGCTTCAGGAGTCAACCTCGAGGAAAAATCCGGAACCGGAGTCCCGTTAGCCAGTCCGAAGCTTTTATTCAACTTCGTCCTACAAACTCCTGCGACGGCATCGTTGTGCAAACGTATCAGCGAAGCTGTTCCTTTGGTTCCTGTGGTGCCGTGGAGAGGGAGCACTTGCTGCATGGGCAACATCTAGTTCTCCACATTGAACTGCCCTGGTGTACATCGCAACGCACCAATGGAGAGGAATATTGCCCCTGATGACAATGGTGATGAAAAGTGTGGGAGAGTGCAAAGCAATACTGCTGGCGCACCACATCTATATGGCAATTCATGTTAATGTGTATCGTGCATGCTCTTGGCAGTCTGATGCAGCTTGCAACGATCTAAATTTTGATCGACGCGTGTGGAATGTCGTGATTCGATCCATCAATGAAGCTGTAAAGCCAGCCGCACAAAAGTAAAGTAAACCGGTACAGTAGAGAGACTAGTGTTGGGTCAACAACCACGATAACAGAGCATAATAACGCGGATTTGTAAGCGAAGTAATGGACCTGGTAGAGTTTAATGGAAACGTAGCTCTATGGAGGAAATCCCTTACGACAGTGATACTCAATGAAACTCTCTCAAAGCTCAGGGTTTCTTTGTGTACATCGATTGTTGCAGGCACGATAGCATTGAACCCCAACACATCAGAGAGAATGGCCAACAAGTTCAAAATGCGGAAAGAAGAAAGCAATCGGGAGAAGAAAAGCTACTTTTTTGGAAGAGTGGAAGAAAGAGTCTCGGACATAATGACGCAAGACACGAATCAAAGTGGAACGCATTCCATCCGTAAAAATCTTGAACATATCGTGGATTGACAGAGTAAAAAATTGCGTGTTAAAGCTGCTTTAGAGAGCATGTTTACTCTACTACGAGGGGTCTATGCTGGTTGGGTCTTTTTTACATTATCACAGACCAACTCAATGTTGAAGTTAAATCAGGAAGTATAGCTTGGGATAGTTCGCATTTGCGATACCAAAACATTTCAAAAGAAATGTGAAAGCGCTTGATATTGGCACTACGTGTTGAGAAGAACCTGCTCTCGGCCGATTGATTTGGAGGCACTAAATGATGTTCAACTTCAAACGTAGCAAAAGCAGATACTACTGAAGGTAGATGCAAATACCATCGATCTGCCGAGTGCTCTGGGAGCTTATTCCTCCCAGAAAAGGGCGTATGAACCGCTTCGTCGGTCACCGGCCACCGATAGGTGCGAACCTCTCTCGCCCCACTGCCTTGTGGGTAAAGGCTCGGGGGGGACCCCTAAACGAAATCTCCCCTACTTCGGTGTAGGCAACGGTAGTATCATGCCTACGTTCAACGATGCCGATGACAACGCTTTTATACCCCCTTCTCGCTTTGTACATCTCATTGTTTATGTTGAACGGCACTATGTCTGTATCAGATTGTGCAAATATAATAATAATATAATTCCTCCCGAATCAAACTGTTAATGCTTGTGAAACTCTGTGGAACATGAGATCACCGAGCAGTTAAGATGTTTGGGTAAACCCCATTGGCTATGAAATCGTAAGATGATCAAGGGAACACCATCTGAACTACATCCACAACTCGAGCTACAAGTACTCCCTTTAATAGTAGGGACACCATGATAATTTTTCAAATAAAACACGAACGAACAAGAACGACAGACCAGCCAACTGAAATGTAGGTGAACTGAGGATAAACAATGCAGTCTGAAGTGTAATTATGGCGTATGAACTTTTTCAGTCAGTTGAAAACCACCGAGTCAAGTTAACGAGCAGCTACAAATCAGACAGCAAGTCTGGTGAATTATGTAATTATGGTAAAATTCCATGGTGTAGAGTGAGTGAGTGGGGGTGAAAGGTGTCTTTCGAAACCAAAACACGAAGAGCATCGTTCGGATTGTGACTGATGTTGCAAATCAATACCCAAAATGGTGCGACCTAGACAACGAGAGCGAGAGAAATGTGACGCCAAGGTGTGTTTGGATTAAACAGAGCAGTCTTGAGGCATGTGAAAAAGAATGAAACGAATGGTGCTTTGCAAATAACAAGTGTGAAAACTTTGGGTGGTAGCTATCCATCATTGATAACCACCATCTTGGAGCACAGTTCTGGAGCCACAAAAATTCCGTTGAAAATGATGCAGGAAAAACATACAAAAAGCGGGTATGAGAGATATGTTGTTGTGGGTACCCTTCGGTCGATGTCTACCATGGATGTACATCACAATCGCATGATATTGCCCTGTAACACAACTTTTTGAATGACTAAACAATCCTATTCGCGAGGAACAATCTCTCCCGCAGCGCTCGCAAAGATTGGCAGTACTCGATCAATCGGCGTCAATTGTACGTCGGCGGCGTGATCTGCGTTCAGCGGACAAGAGCTATAGCTGCTCCTCTCCAGTTTGCAGACGACGCTTTACACAATGCCTCCAATATGAGCGGCCAAGAGCGAGTTCTTCACAAATCGTGGGGTATGTGCCAGGAGCTTTCATATAACTTTGCAAACGAATTTGTACAGACAGTGGGTTCTGTGTAATGGTCGACTTCCTGATTTCAACTCATCAGAGAGTAGATCTTTTGAAATACGACCATTTTCCATTCTGTAGACGTGGCCAAGCCACCGCAGGCGGCGCTGTCGCAATAGGGTGAACATGCTCTGTAGACCAGCTTTTGAAAGGAATTCAGCATTAGTCACTTAGTCCATCCACGATATGTTCAAGATACGACGGATGCTTCGTAGATGGAAAGCATTCAGCTTCCGTTCGTGTCTTGCGTGGGTGGTCCAGGTTTCACTGCCGTACAGTAAAGCATTTAGTGCGCACGCGCTGTATACCATCATCTTTGCCTTTACAGTCAGCTAGCGGTTACCCCAAACACGAGAGTTCAAACGGGACAGAATCAGAGCTGCTCTGCCAATCCGCTTATCAATCTCCATGCCTAGCGAGGGATATACGCAATGGTTGAACCAATGTATGTGAACTGATGTACTGATTCAAGCTGACAGTTTCCAACAGTGATGATTGGAGGCGATGCAATCCCTTGGCCAAGGAGTTGGGTCTTGAACATGCTGATAGTTCGCCCAAAGTCTTTGCATGCCGATGAAAAACAGTCCAATAGTGACTGCAGGTGTTCTTGGAAGTGAGGAGTGAGGCTGCATCATCGGCAAACAGCAGGTCGCGGATTAACACATCTAGTACCTTAGTTTGTGCTCCCAACTTCTTCGGGTTGAAAAGCTTGCCATCACTTCGAGTGTGTACGAAAATGCCTTCTGGTCTCGTCCTAAAAGCGTGCTTCAGAAGCAGAGCAAAGAAAATACCGAAAAGAGTGGAAGCAAGGACACACCATTGTTTGACGCCTCGGTAAATTTCAAAAGGCTTCTGAACTGAAACTGTTGAAATGGGCTGACCATTTCATGCCAGATTGGAACGAAATAACGAATTTGAGCAGTCTTGGGGGCAGCCTATCAGGGCCTTCCTGCTGACGTAGTCAAATGCCTTTGTTAAATCAATAAAACAGCGTATAGTGGCATACGCTATTCCCGACACTTTTCTTGAAGTTGTCTCAGGGAGAAGCTCATGTCTACACTTTATCTTCCCCTGCGGAAGCCACATTGAGATTCGGAGTAAACGTGCTTAAAAAGCAAAAACTGATTCACAAAGTGAAGATCGATCAAGTCGGAGGTGGTGAGACTGGTCGATACGGCGGTTTGCATGCATTTGTGATGCACTGAGCTGTACTAGGTGATGTTCACCAAGGACAAGTAAAGCAACCAATGGCAGATAGGTCAATAGGTAAGGGTCAGACAAAACTACTGCCTTGTCGGCCCAGCTTGTCAAGAGAACCTTGTATGAGTATCGGCCACCTGGTAGTATGCCAGCCCAAATAGAAACAGAACAACAATTGCCGTGAGAGCCAAACCATTGCAAGAGCACGTTCCCCGGTATTACAAATCATGGAAGGGATTAGGGGAACCAACCGACGCATATGCACTCTTAACACCTTTTTAAATTATCCACTCAAGTAGGATTATGAAACGTTGATATGCGAGGAGTGACCTGCCATTGGATTGTATTGGCACTCGACTTACATTTCGTATCAGTTGTTATTTTCTGTATAATGGATATACTGGTCGTTAACTTGACCATGAACCAAGTGGCGTGTTAGCTGCAGTTCCGGGTAGAACAGGCGACGGTATAGCAGTAAAAATAGACGCAGCCGCTTCCCGAATTAAAACGAACCGTTATGGAGGCAAAATTCATGTGAAAGTGTCTACGAATGGAAGACTGGTTGAGAGCCGATTTTAAGAAGCTCAGTTGTGATGGTGTTAAAGCTTAGTGTTAATTAACTTAGGGCGGGAAGTCGTTGTGGAGGTGAGTCTGAATGTGAGCAGGGTGATAAACATGGCGAGCCAAAAGCAAGTATATGGACAACAGCGAATGGCTCGATAGTTCAACGCCGTTCTGGCATGGGTTCCACCAAGCGTTACAATGGGATAACAGATGGACAGATAGACGAGAAAAGCTAATGGGTGGTTGTGTGACTCGAGTGTGTTCCTTATGGAGATCATTACCGGCGGCAAATTAATTTACATGTTTACAATGGCAATATAGAAGTTGTTGCTATTGCTGGGCTCTTTCGGTAGATGTCGACTATGGATGCACATCACAAGCACATGATGGCGTCATGCGCCACAACTTTTAGAGCGAATAAACAGTCCTATTTGGAAGGAACAATTACACCCGCAGGGCTCACAGCGATAGGTAGTACTCGGACTATCAGCGGCAGCTGCATGTTGACGGCGTGATCTACGATGAGTAGCCCAGAACAGTACCTGCTCGTTCCCCAGCTTGCAGAGTTATTTACACAGTGTTTTTAGAGTGAGTGGTCAAGAGCAAGTTCTTCCCAACTTATAGAGTCAATGTCAAGAGTTTAGATATGACTTTTGCAAACGAATTTGTGCCGCAAGCGCGGTCTACCCAATGGTCAACTTCCTGATCTCAACTCACCATAGAGTAGATCTTTCGGAATACGACCGTTTTCCATTCTGTAAACGTGGCCAAGCCACCGCAGGCGGCGCTGTCGTATCAAGGTGAACATGCTCTATAGACCAGCTTTAGAAAGCATTTTATCATTTGTTTATCCACGAAAATATTCAAGATACTGCGGATGCTTCGCAGATGGAAAGCATTCAGCTTCCGTTCGTGTCTTGGGTTGATGGTCCAGGTTTCACTGCCGTACAGTAAAGTATGAAGTACGTACGCGCTGTATATCATCAGCTTTATCTTTACAGTCAACTGGCGGTTGCCTCACACACGAGAGTTCTATAGGGACAAAATTAAAGCTGCTCTGCCAATCCGATTATCCGCAATAGTTGAACCAATATATGAACAAAATAGTTTTATTCGTGTGCACGAATTTTCAGCAATCAAATTAATTCAACCACACAAAATAATATTCCAAAAACGTTACGTTCACTGACGAAATTCAGACTGTCAGTCGCCTCCTCAGATCAAGAATAACCTAAGATTAATAAACCAAATAAATGGCATTGTAAGGGAATTCCTTATTTTTTCGGTCGTCGAATAAGGGACGAGATATTGAACTTCATGCCGACACTTTTCCATTTTGGGGATTGGAGGCCATATAGTCCCTTGGAAAAGAGACAAGGAAACAGTGGATAAATAGCAAACAAGGTTATACTTGAATAACACTATTTCAAGGATCACTGAACCTAATCTTACTGTCTCCACCTGATGACGGCAAACAGCCAGAAACTGGTAGTGGAGTGTAATTTCGGGCGATGTGAGCAACACATCACTTTGGTCATCCATAAGCGCCTTGAGTGCTTGACCACGAATCACTATGTGATTCGGTGTTTGAACATCGTGGTTCGTTGTACGAACCCTAGGCACGTGGCATTCAGAGAGATATTGGATCGTGCTAATTGATTGGCCAAACGGTAGCGGCTGTGCATGCTGAAACACGCTGTTCTCTCACTACCAGTTCTATTTCCTGTGTCCCCCTCATCTTGTCTAGGCCTGGGCAACCTGACGTATCTTTGCCCAGTGCATCTCGACTGTACGGCACTTGGCCTGGATCTCGCTATGCTTTCAATACAGATGTTTGTTTGCACGGAGAAATAATGAAGTAAATGAACACCGAAAGCAAGGCAATTATTTGGTGAAATTGAAGCTTGTAAATAATTTGAATCAAGTGAAAAATTGATTACCATCAGAGTTTAGCTGGATGCAAGCTGTCGACGATGTCACAGATTCACACTGGGAACCCGGGATAGATGAAGCGAGTTTGGGACCAGGTAGGTAATTTTCAGAATCCTGTAGGGCAAATGAAATTAGGTATCACATTCACCATACTGCGGTAGTGCAGACAAACGCAAAGAACGACAATGAGATGAAACAAAAACAGCATGAAGGCGAAAAGTATTAAAAAATGCGTTAAACCCGGAAATAATTGCAGCAAGGCATAGTACAACATGATATCGAAACCGAAAACATACCTGTAGATTATCGAAAATAAAGAATTGTTGTTCAGCCTCCATGCACACACAATAGCAGGAATGCCAACTCGGAGCCGGCAACTGCCTTCCGCAATATTTCCACTCAGAAAACGGAACATCTCCATAATCTACTTCTAAAACGTGCAGGGTGTAAACAAATGGGAGCATATTTACCCCAAAGGAGCAAATTAGATTCCATTTGACAGGAAAAGGATTACGACAACGCCAGTTTCTTCAAATGTATCGCTGAAGTGTTTATAAAATATGAAGCTGAAGGAGCGAAAGGAACAGTAGTACTTGTGGTTGTATAAAATCATAAGCTTGATTCAGGCAAATTGCCGGAATGTGGACTAACATACCGTCAGGGTGCTCAGGCTTAGACAGATGTAAGAATACGAATAGAACGATAATAGAAATGACAATGAGATGTTAGTGTGTTTTCGCATGCATCTCAATTTAGCACGAGGTTAGCTGTAAAGCAAAAGCAGCGCACGATTTCAAAACCTTGAGGAAAAATATCGTAATGCGAATTCACGTGGACTGACATTCGAATATTGTCAGCAGGCCATCACAGACTGCAACATCATCTTCATCGTTAACCTTTGGCTTCACGGTACAACTCGTTTGACCACAGCATACGAGAATCGAGACAGTTGAAGACTAGCATATATTCAATCGGGAAACCCTGAACGGCGTGAAACTTGCCTTTTCATTTGCAGCCTCTATATCGATACCAACTGACGTAGCGAAGCTAAGGAAGCGGCCTGAAAGCAGGCGTGGCATTTGGATGACTTCATCAAGATGCGAAGTGCCGCAGTCATAGACTGCACGTGGTCTCAGGTACTACAAGGTTGCCTAAGTCTAGACAGGTACAAGAAACGGGAAATGGTAGTGAGACTCCAGCATGTTAGACAAAACAAACCGGCGGATAAGCCGAAGATGAAGAGACATTAAAAAAGCGGCCTAGAAGTTATTGACACACGTCCCTATACGAAGCACATCTTTGGTAATCATTTTGGAGCAGGGTCCATTTGATGGGGAGTGGGTATTATTGGTGGTTGATAAACAAAGATCACTGATTAAAAGGTGGCGACCTAATCAGTAGCACTTCGGTGTAAAAGCTATGCAGGGGAAGATTACTTTAGCAAAATACATCATCCAAGAACGGCAACAGCTGTTTAGTCGATAACAGGTGTCCAGACATTCGTCTATTCTTTGTACACTGGATTATTAGTATTAATACTTTGGATTAGTAGACCGTTCACCCTACATGAGTGAGAGACAAGGATACTAGCTAATGGTTTCATTACGACATCCTATATCGCGAAGTTAAAACGATCAGTGAGATCGTACAGTACTGACATTATCACCGGCGATACTAAACGAGGATTACAACTGTCCGTACATTCGGAATCAGGCCGAGGTTTGGCAAAACAATGAAATCAAAATTACAGTAATTGCAAATAGCTGTAGGTGTGAAAGCACAAGCCTGATCCAGACAAAGTGCCGCACAGCCAGAGACTGCACGTGGGCTGAGATACTGTCAGGTTTCCCAGACCTAGACAGATATGAGGGGAAATAGAAATAGAAATGGTAGTGAGACTCCAGTGTGTTTCAGCATGCAGCTCACTACCGTTGGCCAATCAATTTAGCACGATGTTAGCCGCACAGCACATGAATGCTGCACGATTGCACATCCGTGCTGTAGGATAGACTTTAAATCTATCCAGAGGGTTAATGATTTAGGTATAGCCATAACACCGGATTTGCGCAATGTGCATGATCTGCAACACGAGCTAGAGTAGAACTCTTTAGGCTTAAATTTGTTCTGACAAGTAGAACACCGGAAGTGTTTATCCCCTCATATACTGTGATTGTCAGGCCGTATTTAGAATACTGCGTGCAAGCCTGGAGACTTCTTTCAAAAAGACATATTACTACTCATCATCATCATCAAAGACAGCATTACACCGGTAGCACGTACCGGATGCTTAACTGCCATACAACCATGAAAAAGTAAAATCCTAAAAGATGGGGAATGGTGAGACTTAAATTGCTACGGCTTCTATAGAAGAGTAAGCACAAACAAACTGGGAAGAGGTGCCTACACCTCGAATGGAACATGCATTCAAACAAGTTTCGTGAACGAGTAGAGCAACATCAGCACGGCAGCTTTCTTGCGGCTTTCACTGCCATGCATCATAACAAGCTTTTCTCGTCACTCCGCTTGACAACATACAAGGTTATGCAAACACTCCAAGAAGATGCTTAGTGCAAGACCGCTATTGAACACGGTTTCGGGACATATCGTGAAGCGTAACTAACCATTGCGATATCTGATCGCGGGGACACCAGCCTGGAAGACGCGCTGCGCCTACTTTGGAAAGGTTACTAGTAAGAATTTTTAGCTGCCTATGCCATGTGACGGTTTGGCCACCCCTAGATTTACGCCAATCAGGATGTGGCGTCGCAAAAAGAAATCTTTTCGGAAGTCGTGAAGTCGCGAAGCCCAAATCCGTTAAACGTGACCTCATACCAGCGTAACCTATGCGGTTGATCTGCTTCTCTTATGGCGACATTACTACCACAACTTATTGGGAGGCATCGTGCGCATGACGATTGAACATCTAAAACCCTATGAATTGCGTGCGGATCACCGGTCTGTCGAAACTACTTGGAGACGCTGAATTGTTCCTTTACTGGAAGGTCCCAGTTATTCGCACCCATACATTAACACAGCCGCTGAAACTGTCTGCTCTGTATAGGAAGCTAAAACTAACCTTGAGTAGCAGAGACAGTCCTTTCTGACGCCAGAGGTGACCTAGGTTGCGGAATGCTACGGTCGCTTTAGAAACGCGTGCCGAGACCTCGTTATCTAACGATGCCGAATTATTGATACAACTACCGAGATACGTAAAACGATCCACAATTTCAAGCGCCTGATTGTCAAGTAATAAAGCCTTGTTCGATAAGTCGATGTCCTGCAGAAGAACACTGCACTTAGAAGGCGCAAAACGCATTCCAAATGCAGGCACAATACTAGATAGCTTGTTCAGTATCGCCTGTGCATCTGTGTATGAGTCGAAGAGCAGAACTATGTCATCAGCATAATCCAAGTCGAGAAGCTTGACGCCTGGCATAATGTGAACTCCGACAGCTGATAACAAACTAAACTAGTGATACTGGATATAATTAATAGAAATTTCTAGATATTTAGAAATATATCTATAGCAAGGTTGCCCAACCATAGGTGCTCGCATCCCTTGGGACAGCATACCATGGGATGCGAGATGCTTGTCCAGGTTTTGGTCTCGTAATAAATGTTGTCTTTGTTTGCTGATTCATTGTCAAATTTTCAGCATAATCTGTGTTCTTGTAGTGACTGCTTGACTTTTATATTTCTATAAGGGTCGCGAGAGCATATTAAACTACTATGTGGGGTGCGGGATATGAAAAAGCGTGGGAACCACAGATCTAAGTGTGCAAAAAAGCGACACCGGTATATTACATCCGAGAATCTACAAGTCATTCAAATTCAAAGTTATTCAAAGTTTTAATGGTCCAAAAAGCAAATACTTTACAGTAACCACAGATTAAAAATATAGGGAATGCATAAAAACAACACAAGTGTTTTCTCAATATGAAAAGTCAGCACGTGTATTCAGGCGCGAGGTTGGATTTGGTCAACATATACTTGTCAAGTTCAGCCTTGAAATTGTTCAGGCTTGATGCACAAATGATATGTGGGGTCAGAGAGTTCCATATGAAACAAACTCGGACAGCAAAGAAGAACCTTCGACAATTTGGTATAGAGTGTGGAATAATTAACCTGTAGCCCTGCGATGTGCTATCACGTGCTTCTTGCCGATGAAACAGGTGTTCAAGTGGGTGATCCACTGTATGCAGAATGTTGAACAGCAGGATCAAGTCACCCCTGAGACAGCGGTACGAAAAGTCAAACAGGTTCATTGTTGCAATCCTCTCCTCGTATGGCCTGTTATATAGTCCAGTGACCAGTTCTGTAGCGCGGTGGTATAAGCGTTGAAGCGTTGTAATCATAGGAACCATGCTTGAACAGCGTACTCCATCATTGGTCTGATATAGGTGTTAATTATACGTGGGAGTCTCTGCTTTGTGAAACTACCGAAGATCCTTCTAGGCAGTGCTAAGCTTTGACAGGACTTGTTGTATACAACAGAACAGTGCCGTGAAGACTTCAGGTTACTGCTAATCCACACGCCCAGGTCTTTCTCTTCAGTAACCCATGAAAGTTGCTGAGATCCCAGAGAGTATGTGAATTCGAGTGATTTACCGACGTTTGACATTTTACATTTGTGGATGTTGAATGGTAGGCAGTTTCGCAAGGACCACGTATGAAGTGCTTCGAGATCTTTTTGTAGAATTTGGCAATTTTCTATGGTGCGTACGCTAGTCCAGACTTTAATGTCATCCGCAAATAAAATGATTTTGCTGGGTACTATTTCAGGTACATCGTTCGCGTACACCAGGAAGAGTATTGGCCCCAAAACGTAGCCTTGAGTTACGCCACTTGTAACTTTTACTGGGCTGGATAGTGCCCCATCAACTCTAACCCTGATAACTCTACTATTCAAGTAATCCTGTATGCAGGCCAATAATCTGCCACCCAGCCTGAGCTGCTCCAATTTTTGTAGCAGTATGCTGTGGTTAACGCGGTCAAAAGCTTTTGATATATCCAAGTAACAAGCATGGATAAGGCGTGGATCGTCCACGGCGCAAGTCCAATTATCAAGAGTTATGAGAAGATTGATGAGACAGGAGTGTCGTGCCCTGAATCCATGCTGTGCGATGGAAAGAAGCTTATTTTGCTCCAAATGTTTGATAAATTCGTCAATTACAAATCATTCGAGAACTTTATAGACCACTGGCAACAACGTGACTGGTCTGTAGTTAGACACATCGGATCGGTTCCCTCTTTTGTATATCGGAGTGATTAATCCACTGTTCCAGTCAGTAGCAACCTCGCTACAACTCGGTGACAGGTTGAGAAGATCAGAGAGTGGTGAGAATAGAGCATGGGCGCATTGCTTTAGGAGTGAACTTCAACAGTACAAATGATACGAAGCCAAGTTCACACACAAGCGACCAATAAGAGAAGGCAGGGGGCGTGGAAGATGTTAAAAGTAAATATGGTGAACACACGGGGTTTTCAAGTGGCTAGAGAGCAGATCGGTTTAGTAATAACATCGCGTAAGGTGTGACACTATGAATTTCTCGAGGTCTAGACAGGCAGCTGTGAAGGAAAATAGTGACAACGAAACTGCAGCATTCCCTCGCATGCAGATCATCGATATGGATCAGAATGCAACTGCACTATTGTATAACCGTACACAATTAAATACTATGCCGCAGGCTTTGGTGCAAACACCAATCATCCTTCCTTCGCGGTTAGTCAGCTATGACGATTAGTAAACACGGAAACAAGCTTACCGCGAGGTAGCCAATGCTAATTTAATGCTCAATGCGTTCCATCGATGGCTTTTAAACGAACGGCTTTAGTATGAGACACAGAATCGACCAGGGGGTGGCTGTTTCTCAATATCTGCAGCCGTGGTGGAATTAGAAACGGGGCGTTTCGTTTGAAAGGTACACGTTTTATGCGCGGCGATACCCCCAGAAATTGAAAGTAGTCAGGGTGGAACCTGAGATAACTCACTATTTCAGGGAGACCTAGTAATGAACCCCAGAAAAACACCTGAGTCATGCTAAAAAATTGATGGTGCCATGTGTTGGAGGTGATCAGGAAAGTAACGGGAAAAGTTTGTATGGCAGCAAGAGACACGGTTAAAGACGTACTTGCTGCGTAGATCCGTCGTATAATGGATTGGTTGCAGTAGAGCTGAACGAGGTGCTAGTGTCGGCAGAAGAATTTGGGTGTTGAGAGCGTCGGGTGTTCTCAGGAAGCTGAAGATAAAGATGACCGTGCTGAGGAGATAGTTTTAAAATTAACCGACTAAAAAATAGGGAAAATCTGGTTTGTTAAAGAAGAATATTGTAGACGGCGAAATACGAATCGCGGTAATTCATGAGGTGTTGAATACCTTTATCAAACTTATTCAGTATCAAAGGAATGTGTTGCTCACATTCCCCGCACTTACACACAACTACCGGTTTTTGTCTGTTTGCCGTCATCAGGTGGAGACAGTAAGATTAGGTTCAGTGAGCCTTAAAACAGTGGATAAGTGGGTATACTTGAATGCCACTTTTGCATAGGGTTTGTACAACGAACCATGATGTTTAAACATAGAATCACATAGTGATTCCTCGTCAAGCAACCAAGACGCTCATGGATGACCATGAATCACTTTGTGATTCTGTATTTGAACATCATGGTTCGTTGTACGAACCCTATGCAACAGTGACATTCAAGTATAACCTTGTTTACCACTTATCCACTGTTTCAAGACTCACTGAACCTAGTCTTACTGTCTCCACCTGATGACGGCAAACAACCAGAAACCGGTAGTGGAGTGTAATTTCGGGGGATGTGAGCAACACATCACTTTGGTCATCCATAAGCGCCTAGAGTGCTTGACCAAGAATCACTTTGTGATTCTGTATTTGAACATCATGGTTCGTTGTACGAACCCTATGCAACAGTGACATTCAAGTATAACCTTGTTTACCACTTATCCACTGTTTCAAGACTCACTGAACCTAGTCTTACTGTCTCCACCTGATGACGGCAAACAACCAGAAACCGGTAGTGGAGTGTAATTTCGGGGGATGTGAGCAACACATCACTTTGGTCATCCATAAGCGCCTAGAGTGCTTGACCAAGAATCACAGAGCGTTTACAGAGCGGCGATTCGCCCAGTTCTAACTTATGGACACGAGACGTGGCCTTTTCGGGTGGAGGATATGCGGACACTAACGGTTTTCGGTCACTGGTGTCTCCGGCGCATCCTCAATGTTCGATAAGATGAGCGAGTATCGAATGACGAGGTTCGCCACTGTTGTTTTGATATCCCTCGCCTGAGTTTGATATTGCGACAACACCGACTGAGATGGTTTGGCCACATCCTAAGACGCTCGGACGCTGAACTAACCAGGGTGACCCTATCGCCGACACCCTGCACAGAATAGCTTTGTCATCGCGGAGGACAAGTGAATACTTGGCTCGCCAACGTTAGATCGGATGTGGAGCTGCTTCGTCTACAATCGGTTTACGAATGTCGCACGTGGGACCGGACCTGGCTCAGAATCTGCGCAGATCTCGCTTCTAACCGCCAAGCGTGGGTGGCTGCAATCCGTGACATCAACTAAGTCGATTCATCCTCCAGGAAGAGATAGTCGCGCAAAAGTAAAGTAAAACTAAATCAATCCGTGAATCGGGTTGTTTTTGCTGGTTAAGAGTGTTTGAGTGTTTGAGTTCCAACCGATCAACGATCAGGATTGGTTTTCATCGGTCAGAAACAATGCCTCCGAAATAATTTGTGCTAGAGACCACGCCACACACGGTTTCTTGTAGAACAATTGAGATGACCTTATACTTGCGAGTGATTCCTAAGTGCCCATGTGATGGAATTTCTGAATTTCGAGCGCTGAATGATCGTCGAAGGTATTTGCTTAGATGGATACTATTCTCAGCTCAGGAGATAGCCTTGACACATGTCGCTAGTATGATGGCACAAACACGGCTATAGAATGGAATCTAGTCTGAAAGTGAAAATCCTGCACGTGAGCTCAGGACGCTAACTTGACATGAGGAACAAACAAAGGAATCAGCTGAGATGTGAATGAAACAGAGTACTCTAAGTGATTTCTTCTGAGGGTGTAAATCCATTGTCCAAGACCCTTATTGCCTGCGGATTATTCTCTTCCACTCATAGTCAAAATACATGGTAACTCGATCAAAGTCCAAACCTTATCCAACAGTGGCATACAAGCACAACTAGATTTCCCATTCTTTCACTGTTTCAAGCGCATGCGGATCCTGATCCGACTGTCCCTACCTGATGAATGCAAACAGCACGAAACCAGTCGTGAGGTGTTGTGTGACGGGTGGAACATGAGATACCGCACTATTTCAGGGAGCCTTAGTAATGAACCCGGGAAAACAGCTGCGCCATGTTGAAAAATTGATGGTGCAATGTGTTCGAGGTGATCAGGACAGTAACGGGAAAAGTTGGTACAGGGATAAAGACGTACTTGCTGCGTCGATCCGTCGTATAACGGATTGTTTGCAGTAGTGTCGGCAGAAGAATTCGCGTGTTGAGAGCTTTGGGTGTTCTCAGGAAGCTGAAGGTAAAGATGACCGTGTTGAGGAGATGGTTTTAAAGTTAATCGGGTTCATCCTGTTTATATTAGTCTAGCAATTGGTAGTAGCACAGACACTGACAGCTTAACGACGGTTTCGAGTCGTTAAGCAGCGGCATTCCCAAAAAAATGAAAACAGATAAAAGCAAACTAGTACCCAAAACAAAGCCTGATGCAGACAAAGTGCCGCACAGTCAGAGACTGCACGCGGGCTAAGATAATGTCAGGTTGCCCAGCACCAGACAGTGCATATCCTCGGCTACAGAGGGAACTGAAATCCCCGACCATCATCTTTGTAGTCCCATGCCTTGCGGCTACCGTCCACCATTGGACCAACTGTAATTAAGCGTTCATAAATCTTTCTCCTGACTGGCACAAATTTGTGCTTCGATGTCCAAACAATTAGTCAAAAATGTTGATGAAGAGAAAACACTCACAGGAGGAATCGGCACGCTGAGATTCCACATTACATCGTACGACTGACGACATGTTTCGCATCCGAGGCACTTTCGCGTTGTTCGCATCTTCAACATGAACAAATCTGCGAAAAACACGAGCAGCGAATAGAGAAGAAGAAGAAGAAGAATCGATAGATGTGTGGATACGTTACCGGAACAAAGAGCCTCCAAATTATTGCAACAATTACTCGTGGGGATGATGCAGGGGACTATGACTTATCTTGATGTAGCATTAGCGGGTGATCCAATTGAGATACAGTATGTTTAGATGGTCACTTTAAGGTCCGGACTTACGTTAACTAGCAGCCTTCCATGTATGGATATAAAATTGCAAGAACCGGAGGTCAGTCAGAATAGAAAGGAACTACAGGAGTGCTTTCTAATGCTGGTCTACAGCGCAGCTGGGTCATGTGTACCGAACGGATAATGGTTGTATCGGGAATTGAATTCAGGTAGCTGACCATTAGACTGACCGTACTTGTTGTCGATATGAAAGCTCTCGACTTGAGAAGCCCTGGCTCTTGACCGCTCACTTTGAACGCATTGTGTAAAGCGTCGTCTGCAAGCTGGTAAAAGAACAGACATTGCTCTTAGCTGCTAATGGTAGGTCATGTTGCAATGACTGCAGATCAGGCCGAGTACTGCCTAACGCCGGGAGCGCCGCGGGAATAATTGTTTCTCTCAAACCGTGTTGTTCAGTCACTCGAAACGCATGAGCTCGTCATGGGTTTGTAATGTACATCGATGGTTGACATTGAACAACAGAGGCCATTCGGATGTAACTTTGATTCAAAAGAACATCTTCGACTGCGGTGTCCATCTTGAATCAGTCGACAGATTCGTTTGCTAGCCTTAGCCATTTACCGTGACGACGCAAGATTTCGGTAGGTACTCGGAGTCAAGAGTACAGCGTAGTCGTGCGAAACGTTGATGATACGGATGAGATGTTTGCCATTTCTATTTTGGACACAAGGTGCCCGCGAACCGTGGCAGAACCTTGTTGCAGAGCTTGTCAGGACACGTTTTAAGAATGCTGGCTTACCGTTTGCCATACCATGCCCTGTTCGTAGTACCGAATTGAGAATTTTGTTTATCTGTTCATTATTTCCCCTCGTGTTGTTCGACCTGTTGTCTGGCCCCAGAACCTTACTTCTTGATGATGTTAATTCATTATAGACGTAAAAGTACGTATGATTTTCCACGGAGAGCGGAATCCCGTGAATCAGCAGAACAGCTTTCAATAGAAAACAATCACGACAGACAATAAGTAAAGATTTACTATGGAACCCCCAAATAAAGGAAATGCACAGTTAGAGAGGGGATACAGGGAAAACATAGGATTTGCACTAAACGGAGTGAGTCATAGTGCCTACCTTTGATTGGTTGGGGATCGTCCTTGTGATCGTCCGTCGATCTGAATGCAGGAGGAAAAATGAGACAATGAATAAACGATTAACGAAAGGTCATGGATAAATGAAACAGCGATAGAACAAGCTGTTGCCCAGGGGAAAGTCATTCGTTTTACGAGATCGTTCTACGGAGTACATGAGAACCAAAGCCAAGAATTGCGTGAGCGATTCAAGTTCGTGGCCTTCTCCGTCCACTCTATCACAATAAACATTGCTCTACAGTCTATTTGCAGACGTCAGCTGGCTAGAATAGTTTCTTCATTCATTCATTTTGCATTGATATTGAAACCTTCGCTGGTTCGAACACGTACTAAGAGTGAGATAACATCGTTTACCTAAAGCGGTTTCGCCTGCTACTCCTAACTCGAAATGGCGTGGTCAGACATTGACTTCGAACATGCTGATAAAGACTTGGATTGTTAAACTAGCTGCAGTTGGGGCAACCCATCGCCCAGGGTCGAAGAGATCAAATTCCCAGTGGCATTTTACTCTTAGTGATATGACTCAGAATCGGGTTAGGCGGCCGTTTTATTGTGGACAGCTTGAAGTGTTAACTGTGCTTGACTGTTGTTTTGTGAAGTGGCGAGGAATGCTTTTTAGGATGCATGACGGTAGAAGCGGTAAGGAAGGTGTCATGCTGATGTCTC
>JACCGJ010019263.1:0-22135 GCA_013407085.1 Atriophallophorus winterbourni | reverse complement strand
CCCTAAGCTAACCCCCTACGTCGGCCTTGGCAACCGGGTAGTATGTCGCCTAAAACAAGAAGCATGGAATCTACTTCAACCACCACTTGCTTTCAAAATTACCTTCGATACATTACATCACATGCCGATCCTTATAGCCCACGCCCCTAATTACACACAAGCAATGAATCTCGTCAAGATGCTCCTTCAAGCTCGCCAAACACAGAACAGCCAAGCCAGAGTGCTCACTTCTTGAAACCCCGTATGCCCTTCAAGCTAGCTGCATTCAACGTCAGAACCTTGAGACAAGCAGGACAACAGGCTGGATTAGCTCGTACACTAGAAACGATGAGATTAGACATCTGCTGTGTCATGTTGTATACGTAAACTTTGATCATAACTGTCATATGTCTCATCTATTGCACTCTTCTTTTGCAGCTTTGTATACTGGAATTTTCTAGTTGATTAAAGCCTTACAACCAGGCGTTGTCTTCTAACAGTGTGGCTGCTTATTCATTCTGTTCTACAACAATTTAATCAACTAGAAAATGGACCGTCTTCGCCCTGAACGATTCGAAACTGATCCGAATTCCTGCGATGCTACTGAATCTTGGGAACACTGGTTTTTAACGTTAACAAACTTCCTCGACATAATTCAATCATTGAACCCTGATAAATTGAAAACTCTTATCCACTACCTGTCTCCCTCCGTCTACAAACTCATTTCTGGATACACCGATTATGAAAACGCCATATCTGCTTTGCACTCATTATACGTTCAACCTAAGAATGAAATATTTTCACGCCATTTACTTGCTACTTGTAAACAATCCCACGCTGAAAATCTCGACCAGTTCATGCAGAAGCTCCGTAATTTGGTAAAGGATTAATTTTAAAGCTGTTAGCGCGGAGCAGAATCAAGAAGACGCTATTCGTGACGCTTTCATCAGCGGAGTAATTTCCAGCTCTATTCGTCAAAGATTATTAGAACATAAATCACTTGATGTGAAATCCGCTTTCAATCAGGCGACAGCACTTGATCTCGCTCAACAACAGGCGGTTTCATTTACCCAATCTGTTCCTAGTTCCTACGGTGTAGCCGTTGTTGAATCAACCCATTCTATCGTTGCTCAAAATCATGATAATCCAGAGGCAACTGTGGCGGCAGCTCGTACGAATTGTTTCTTTTGTGGATACGATCGTCATCCGCGCTATAAGTGTCCTGCGAAAGATGCTCTATGTAAGTCTTGTGGAAAAAAGGACATTTCCACAAAGTATGCCGTTCGAGTGACAAATCGAAACATGCGTCTTTTGCTACTCCTTTTCTTTCTTCTGCCATAACTACAGCTGCAGCCCCAACCAGTCTTGCCAAAGCAGTTACTCAAATAATTGTCAATGGTGTTCCTCTACAAGCTTTAGTCGATACCGGAAGCTCTGAAAACTTCGTTTCTGAAACAATCGTGCAACAAAATCGCTGGCCCGTCCTTGAATCTACTAATCAAATCATATTGGCTTCTACTTCCATGCTGAGCTAAACGAAAGGCCATTGCTTTGTGTCTCCCGTACATAAAAATTACGTCTACCAAAACATAAAACTATCTATTCTTCCAGATCTATGCGCCGATGTTTTGCTAGGACACGACTTTCTTCAACGCCATCGATCAGTCGAAATACCGTTTGAAGGAATGGAACCACCATTCTCTCTCTGTAGTTTGTCGGTTGCCCTGCTACCGCCAACATCACTTTTCACTCACTTACAACGAGATTGTCGTCCTATATCTACAAAGTCAAGAAGACATAGTCACGATAATGATATAATCGAACCCTCCCAATCACCTTGGCGAGCACAGGTTCTGGTGACAACGAATGAAAAACACAAAAAGCGCATGGTTGTTGACTACAGCCAGACAATCAATCGGTATACTTTATTAGATGCGTACCCTTTGCCGAGAATCGACGACTTGATTGAAAAAATTTCACAATTCGCGGTCTTCAGTGCACTTGATTTACAAAGTGCATATCACCAGGTTCCAATAAAGAAAAATGACCGACTCTATACGGCGTTTGAGGCTTGTGGCAATTTGTATCAATTCCGGCGTATCCCTTTCGGGGTAACCAACGGGGTTGCCTGTTTTCAACGTGCCATGGATGAATTAATTCGTGACGAATCTCTTCAAGGAACGTTCGTTTGCGTTGATAACATTACTATATGTGGGCGAGACGAAAAGGAGCACGAAGTCAACCTCAACAAATTTCTACAAGTCGTTGAAAAATACGGTCTGACTCTAAATCGCACCAAATGTATTTTCTCGGTCAGGCAAATCAAGTTGTTGGGCTATGAAGTATCTGCTGGTAATGTCAAACCAGACCCAGATCGCTTCGAAGCTCTACTGAAACTTCCACCGCCATGTGACATGAAAGCACAACAGAAGATTATCGGAATGTTCGCCTATTACTCACAGTGGTTTTCTAGATTTTCTGATAAGATACATCCACTAGTTCAGAACAAATCTTTTCCACTTTCAGGCGGAGCCTTAGCATCGTACGAAACCTTAAAGGCCGAACTGGTCCAAGCATCACTTTTCTCGATCGACTCCAACGTGCCCCTGGTAGTTGAGACCGATGCTTCCGACGTAGCAATCTCTGCTACACTCAATCAGAGCGGACGACCGGCGAACGCAATCATCCAGCTGTTGAGAAAGAAGCTTGCGCCATTGTCGAAGCGATACGTAAATGGAAACATTATCTTCCCGGTTATCATTTTAAACTGATTACTGATCAAAGATCAGTTGCTTTCATGTTCGATAATAAAGTGGCCAGCAGAAACAAAAATGATAAAATCCAGCGTTGGCGTATTGAACTTTCGCAATACTCGTATGACATAGTATACCGACCAGGTGCTGACAATATCGTGGCCGATACTTTATCTCGTGCTTTCTGTGCGAATGTTCACTCATTATCCGAATTAAGGACAATTCATTGCTCTTTGTGCCACCCCGGAATTACTCGAACATTCCATTTTATCCGTTCGAAAAATTTGCCTTTTTCTCTCGAGGATGTAAAAACAGTTATTCGACAGTGCGCTGTTTGCTCACAGTTAAAACCCAAGTTTTTCCATCCATACAATGAACCTCTAATCAAAGCAACCCATCCATTCGAACGTTTGAGCATGGATTTTAAAGGACCGATCCTTTCTACAACTAAAAATCGTTATTTATTAACAATTGTTGATGAATTTTCTCGTTTTCCGTTCGCTTTTCCATGTCCCGATATCTCCAGCTCTACTGTTATTTCCCAACTAATTGAACTGCTTTCTGTATTCGGTATGCCATCTTATGTGCACTCTGATCGTGGTTCATCGTTCATGTCTACAGAACTCAAATCCTTTCTGCATTCTCGAGGCATAGCGACGAGTCGAACTACATCATACAACCCTCTGGGTAATGGGCAAGTGGAGCGCTTGAATAGTACCATGTGGAAAACAACATCTTTGTGTTTGCGAGAAAGGAGCTTATCTGTAGAAAATTGGGAATATGTGCTTCCTGATGGATTGCACGCAATCCGATCATTTCTGTGCACTGCCACCAATGAAACACCTCACGAGCGCATGTTTAAACACAATCGCAAGTCCCCTGTCGACACTACTCTTCCTCATTGGCTCATGGAGCCTGGACCAATACTGTACCGAAGAAATACGCGTACATCCAAGTATGAACTGATCGCAGAAGAAGTTGAACTGTTAGAAAGTAATCCCCAGTACGCCCACATTAGTTTGTCTGATGTTCGTGAGGAGACGGTGTCACTTCGTCATCTTAGTCCTATGAATGAGACACCTCACTCATTAGAAGTTACATCCCACAATCACACTACATCGAACGAACCGGTCGAGAATTCAGACGCGACACCGAGATGTAACGTGGATCAATTGATATCCCAGCAACAAAGAGTTAGACCATATAATCTTCGAACGCGAGAGGTTTGACGGCTGGGGAGAATGTCATGTTGTATACGTAAACTTTGATCATAACTGTCACATGTCTCATCTATTGCACTCTTCTGTTGCAGCTTTGTATACTGGAATTTTTTAGTTGATTAAAGCCTTAAAATCGGGCGTTGTCTTCTAGCCATGTGGCTGCTCATTCATTCTGTTCTACAACATGCTGTCTATCAGAATCTGGCGTTCGGTTTTGCAGCGGATTAGGATTAACGAACATCACACCTAATACGCACATGATTACGTAAGCGGTGTGTCGGCATACGCTGACCTGTACAATTAATAAACAATTAGGGATGAACACAGCAATTAGGAGGTGTGATCAATTATATCGATCTCCCCTGTCTAGCTTAGTGAACTCAGGATTGGTCAAGAGAATGCCATTTATACCTGAACACTGTTCGTACCGACACCCTTGGTCTGACGAAGCTTCTGTGTTCAGAAGCGAAACGTTACCAAAAACTTACTATAACCGATTCATTGCAAACTCTATTTTCATGATTATGGACTCCCGATCGGTCTCGAATATATTCAAATACTTTGCTGACTCCTACGAGCCTCGAGTTCGCAAACTGGCCAGCGAGTTGGTACGAACAGCCGAGACGGAAGCGAAATGGTATAATCATCGCATCTACAACTTGAGATGCCAGCAGAATAGAATCATACCAAGGGACTTGGTGGTCAAACCTCCAGATAATTCTCGCAATTCTCGGAAGGCTGCCGAAAACGCATCCAAAGTGTTCTTAAAACAAAGGATCCACAGGACCAATGAAAACCTGACAAACGCGCGATCGAAAGCCTCCAGTTTGAAGTCCGAATTGCGAAATGTGTTATCTGAAGTGGATTTCTGCAAAATTTGTGGAAAACACGCCGAGGTTTTGGCCGCACAGACCGAGCACATTAAAGAAAGACAAGTACGTAAGTTCAGCACTTTATTAACTTCAAAAGATAAATGTACCTCTGCTAGTTCTTTTGATGACAGGGCTCGACAATATTCTAAAGTATTTAATTTATCAGATAGGCCGCTATCGCAAACCGAACAAAGATTGTTGGAAAAGGGCTTAAACTTCTCGTTAAGTACAAAATTCTTAAAAGCTGAGGATGTTATTCCTTGCGTAGAATCCGCCCTCAACCAGCTACCTGAAAATCAGGCAGATGCACTGCGAAACGGTATATCTAGTAGTATCAAAAAACAACAACCAGAATGGATGAACCTTGCGCGAGATGAACAACAAGCACTTCTTAAATTGCGAAAAGAAGAGGAAATAGTGATCACCAAGGCAGATAAAGGCAAGGCAACTGTGATTCTTTCTAAAAGTGATTATAGAGATAAGGCAGAGTCACACCTTGCTGAAGGTCCGTATCAGGTTATTGACAACCTTAGAGCTACGACCATTATGAATAACCGTAAGAGGGTTGTTTCAAGATACCTGCGAGGAATTAAGGAAAACCTTGGTCAAAGATTATGGTTCATGCTCTACCCTAAATCTCCTCAGACACCCAGGTTCTATGGACTTCCGAAGATACATAAGGTAGGCATCCCCTTAAGGCCCATTGTAGACGGCATTGGATCCCCAACACACGAATTGGCTAAGCACCTTGCTCAGCTTTTGAAACCATTGGTTGGTAACACGAATTCTTTTATTAGTATCAGTATCACAGGGCGATAGTCGACCAAGTCGAAACGAGTGCCCAGATTCTTTCGGAGGTGTGCTTGAAAACACCCACCACTACCAGGATTCATTCTTCTTCTTCTTCTTGATAGACGACAGGGGGTCAAGCCCTTGTAAGCCGCATCTTTTAATATCAGCAACCTAGTCCAGGAGAACCTCAATTGAAGAAATCCTGTCCAGTGTTGTTCAGCTTCGCCGTGATTACAGGCAACACCTTATCCAAAAGTTGCTTGAATTGGTTTTCAGAGCTCGCTGAGATAACCTCTTCCGGAAGCGCATTCCACAAGTTAACAATTCTTGTTGAGAGCGTGAATCCCTGAGGTAGGCGTAGTGTCCTTCGCTTTTGAAGCTTTAGAGCATGGCCACGGGTTCTTGAGTCCGTCACGAGAGGGAAAAACTCGCGCAGCTCGTCACCATAAGCTCCCAGTAATATGCGACGAGTTAGCAGCAGGTCGTAGCGCACACGCCGAATACTGAGCGACATGAGGTTGAGGCGTTGAACTCTCTCCACATAAGGAATTGATTTCAATCCTTGTACTCGTTTCGTCGCCCGCCTTTGCAATTTTTCCAACTGGTCACGTTCTCCCTTAGTTTGAGGATAGGTGGCTGGCAAACCATATTCCAAAACTGGTCTCACGTATGTGGAATAAAGAATGCGAAACATTTGTGGAGTAATCACCGAAAAAGACCGACTAATAGCCCACCATGCGCGGTTTGCAGCAGCAGCTTTTCTGTTCGTATCCTCCTTCGATTTAAGCGTCCGAGTTACAATTGTACCCAGGTCACGTTCAGTATCAACCCACTTCAGTTGATGATCCCCGAGGAAGTACGCACCTTCAGGCGTGCTTGGCCCCAAAAGCATTACAGCGCATTTCTGTCGGTTTACAGAAAGCTGCCATTTTACCGTCCAATCAAGCAATTTGTTCAATTCGTTCTGAAAAATGGTATTATCAGCAGAAGAGCTTACTGTAAGTAACACAGGCGTGTGTAACTCGTTTGATTTTGTTCGTCGCTTGAGTACCGTAAAAATTGAGGAGGATGAGATGATGGTTAGTTTTGACGTAAGCTCCTTGTTCACGAATGTTGACACTACAAGCGCTTTAGAATTAGTGAGGAAATCACTCAACTCCGATATGACCTTGAAGGATCGTACCAACTTGAGTGTACAACAAATCATCAACGGTGTAGCAATTTGTCTAAATATGAACCACTTCTTATTTAATGGACAGCTATACAAGCAAAACGATGGTTTAGCGATGGGCTCACTTATTTCTCCAGTGCTAGCGAATATGTACATGGAGCACTTCGAAGAGATAGCTTTGAGATACGGAGCGTTAAAACCAAAGATATGGTGGCGCTATGTCGAAGATACATTCGTCATCATAAAGCGAAACAGACTAGAGGCATTTCATAATTATCTCAATAGTTTGAATCCAAAAATCCAGGTCACAAAAGAAACCAAGTCTACGGAAGGGACCCTTCCGTTCTTGGACTGTCTCGCGCAAAAAGACAACGGCAAGATAAGAACAACGGTATATCGTAAGCCTATCGACACGGATGCCATTTTGATATTCACATCTGCGCACCCTAAAAGGGTATTTTAGTCCATAGCAAAATCGCTATTCTACAAGGTTGACCGCCTCTGCAGCGATGATGCAGATAAGAGACGAGCTCATGAAGAAGTTAGTCGCCGACTTGCAAATCATGGTTACCCCAAGAGCTTAATTAAGCGCCAATTGAATCGAGTTAAACATCCGCAACCGAAGACGGAAAAGTTTTGGCGAGCTACGGTATCTTCACCGTATGTCAAAAGCGCCTCCAAAGGAATACGTCGAATCTTGAATAGCGCAGATATTAGAGTAACATATAAGGCAGGTAGAACTCTCCGCTCCATATTATTGCATCTCAAAGATAAGACTCCTTTAAGTTGTGCGACGAGCTGCATCTACCAAATCAACTGCAAGGGTTGCGCGGGTGTTTACATTGGGCAAACGGCCAGAGAACTCTGCACTAGGGTAAACGAACACAGGAAACGAGTGGGAAAGCGACCCCGCAATCACAGTGAATATCAATCACTGATTCGGGATTCGGCACTAGCTGAGCACGTGCTAGACACTGGACACAGCGTAGATCTTGATAACGTGAAAGTGATAAGCTGAAAGTATTATTCAACTTCGTTTACTCTGATGTATATGATTTACTTGCGGATTGTACTACATACGCCGAAGCCATTTCCACCTTGGGGGCCTTATATGTTATACCAAAAACTGAAATTTTCCCTCGACATTTATTAGCCACATGCAAGCAAGAAGACGGTCAATCACTCGACCTATTCACTCATAAACTACGAAACCTTGCCAGGGATTGTAATTTCAGTGCTGTCAGTATGGAGCAGTATAAAGATGATGCACTCCGAGATGCCTTCATCAGCGGTATTCAGTCCACTGCAACCCGACAGAGATTGTTAGAACATTCAACACAACTTCCAGAAAGCATTCGATACAGCAAGATCACTCGAACTAGCTCTCAAACAATCTGAATCATATGCTAAAAGGCTGCCATGCACAAACAATGATATTCCCCTTAACCAAACACAAATACATCCAGATACGCCCGTAGAGATGACTGCCGCCGCGCATACTGCGAAATGTTATTTTTATGGGTTATCTAGGCATCCAAAACCAAAATTTCCTGCCAGAGAAGTTGTTTGCAAAGGATGTGGAAAAAAGGTCATTTTCAACGAGTTTGTTTGTCATCATCTGACACGAGAAATAACCGTCCATCGACAAGTTCAGTTGTTTCCGCTTTGTTCTGTTCCGCTGCTCCTGTATCCCTGTTTAATTCAATCATTATTGTTTACGTCAAAGGCATCCGACTGCAGGCTCTCATAGATACTGGGAGCTCTGAGAGCTACATAAATTCATCGGTTGTTCGTAAGAACTCTTGAGAAATAGTTCCGTGTATAAACGAAATAACTCTTGCTAATACCGAACATACGAGTCAAACCGAAGGCATGGTTTACCTACCCATTCGCTACAAGAAATCAGTTTATCCACAATTCAAATTTTCAGTCATGCCTAATCTGTGTGCAGATGTACTGTTTGGACATGACTTTTTGAAAATGCACGAAAAGGTCGAGATCTCGTTCGGAGGCCCCAAACCTTCGCTCTCTATATGTGGACTTATAGCAGCCAAAGTCACACCTCCGTCTCTCTTCAAAAACTTATCTGCTGACTGCAAGCCTATAGCCACTAAATCCAGACGCCACTCTTTTGTCGATGAGTGTTTCATCAGATCGGAGATTGAACAATTGTTGAAAGAAGGTATAATTGAGCCATCATCTTCATCCTGGCGGGCTCAGGTTCTAATTTCTACCAGCGAACGTCACAAAAAGCGGTTAGTTATTGATTATAGCCAGACAATTAACAGTTTCACGCAACTTGATGCTTACCCTTTGCCAAGGATCGATCAACTAGTTGAAAATGTCGCTGTTTACAATGTTTTCAGTACTCTAGATTTGCGGAGCGCATATCACCAAATACCCCTACGTGACGGGGATAAACCATTCACCGCATTCGAAGCTGCCGGCAAACTCTACCAATTCCGTCGAATTCCATTTGGTGTGACCAACGGAGTCGCGTGTTTCCAGCGGATCATCGATGAACTAATAATCAAAGAAAAACTATCTGGCACGTTCGCGTACATTGACAATGTCGTCATCTGTGGTCGAGATAAAGCCGATCACGACAGAAACCTATCCAACTTTTTAAAAACTGCAGAAATGTACAGACTAACGTTCAATGATACGAAGAGTATAATTGCCGTGAGTTCTATCAAAATACTTGGTTACGAGGTGTCCAAAGGTATCATCAAACCTGACCAAGACCGCCTGGCCCCTCCAAGAGAATTACCACCACCAGTCGATCTTAAATCTCAACAACGAGCAGTTAGCATGTTTGCCTATTACTCCCATTGGATACCCAGCTTTTCAGACACTATATATCCACTTATCCATAACCGAGTTTTCCCTCTTCCTGAATCTGCGCCTACTGCTTTCAAACAGTTAAAAAGCCGTCTCGAGGATGCCTCGCTAATCACAATCGATCATGCGGTTCCATTGACAGTAGAAACTGATGCATCTGATGTCGCGATCGCCGCAACGCTTAATCAGAGTGGTAGACCAGTAGCTTTCTTCTCACGAACGTTGAATCACAGTGAGCAACACCACTCGGCTATCGAAAAAGAGGCGTGTGCAATCGTTGAAGCTGTCAGGAAATGGAGGCATTATCTTATAAACCACCCATTCAGACTAGTGACAGACCAGCGTTCCGTCTCTTTTATGTATGACAATAGACAGCGTGGTAAAATTAAAAACGACAAGATTCAACGTTGGCGTTTAGAGCTGTCACAATACCAATATGATGTGGTTTACCGACCAGGCCGACAGAATCAAGCAGCGGATGCACTTTCACGTGCCGTATGTGGTTTTGTGGAACCATTAATAAAACTGCGTCAGCTACATGATAACTTATGCCACCCTGGCGTCACCCGCTTCATGCACTTTATTCGAGCGCGAAACTTGCCTTACTCCTTGGATGAGGTCCGTAAAATGACTGCTGATTGTTCTGTCTGTTGTGAAATAAAGCCACAATACTTCAAACCTACAGGCGCCCACTTGATAAAGGCTACCCAGCCTTTCAAAAGACTCAGTCTCGATTTCAAAGGACCACTACCATCAACAAGCCGGAACCGCTACTTGCTAACAATCATCGATGAATATTCCCGCTTCCCGTCCACTTTTCCTTGCCCTAACATGGCATCACAAACTATCATCAATTGCCTTCTGGTAGTTTTCACAACATTTGGCACGCCGGGTTTTATACACTCTGATCGCGGTTCCTCTTTCATGTCTAATGAACTAAGACAATTCCTTCACAACAATGGCATCGCTACTAGCCGTACAACGCCATATAATCCACAGTGCAACGGTCAAGTGGAACGGCTCAATGGCACTTTATGGAAGTCGATTCTACTCACTCTGAAATCCCGTGGTCTCCTTACTGGCCAATGGGAGACGGTCCTTCTAGATGCAATGCACTCAATTCGGTCGCTACTGTGCAACGCGACAAACACCACACCACATGAACGCCTATTCGTATACAATCGTCGGTCAGCGACTGGTACTACCCTTCCTACGTGGCTAGCTACACCCGGTATTGTGTTGCTCAAGAAACATTCCCGTGACTCCAAATACGATACTTGTGTTGATGAAGTTGAATTGTTAGAATGCAACCCGCAGTATGCTCACGTCCGTTTACCTGATGGTCGAGAAGATACAGTTTCAATCCGTCATCTAGCTCCAAAAGGTAACGATTGTCTGCAAGCCACTCGCCCTACTAATCTTGAGCAACACACTCCTGTTAATCCTGACGAACATTCTGAAACTCCTGAATTCGGTGGTGATGATGCAACTGAATCGAAACTCGAGGATCATATACAAAAACAACAAAGAGTTCATTCTTACAATTTACGCAATAGACAAGCATGATATTGCACATTTTTGTTTATCATTATACTCTCATTCATATTCGGCGGCGGAGAATGCTATGGTTGAATTTTGCTGCTATATGCTTTATCACCTTCTTCTAGTCTTATTGTAATACTCTTTCTCTTTGCGGCCACTATACTCCAATTGTGATTTGAATAAAGCCTAGCTTACAGGCAATGATTCTTCTCACTTGTTTGTTTGATCGAACAATCAGAACACCTGTCAATAGCCGTTTGTGCGCCGTCCGACTTCGTGGTTCATGCAAAATCAGTCAACACAGACAGAACACTCGTGTACTTTTCGTCATCGCAGCCTACGCCCCCACCGACTGCAGTGCTGATTTAGCGAAAGACGAATTTTACCGAAGTCTAGACGGATTACTGCGCAAAGCACGAAAGTCGGATATTGTCATCCTGGCTGGCGATCTGAATGCCCGAGTTGGCAGCCTCTCACAAAGTGAACGACACCTCGGTGGTCCGTATGGTCTCGATTGCGTCCGATCGGACAACGGTGAACGCCTGTTGAATCTATGTGCTGAGCACCGCCTATTTCTCAGCAGCGTCAACTTCCGACATTCCAAACAACGATCAGCAACATGGAGATCCCCCTCGACAGGACTCTGGACACAAATTGATCACATTGCGATCAGTTATCGATGGCGTTCCAGTGTGCAAGACTGCAGATCATATTGGTCAACCTGCCTATCATCAGACCACGCGTTAATCTGTGCAAGCTTAACTATGCGTTTCAGCGGATCGCGTAAGGAAAATAACACGAGGCTGGATACGCTTAAACTATCAGATAGATCAGTGGCAGATAACTATCTGACGGCCCTATCTAATGCACTCGGACCCCATCCTGATAATATCGAGGAGCATTGGGCTCAAATCCAAAGCGCAATGTATCGTGCTGGCCTGGAAAGCTTTGCAACATCCAAGCGAACAGGTTCCAACTAGATATCTGCTGCTACAGCCAAATTAATTGACCAACAGCGTTCCTTACCTCCGGGGGAAAGATATGATGAACAGCGCATGCAAATTCGCCACCAGTTGAAGATCAGTCTTAGAACGGACCGAGAATCATTGTTGGAAGAGCGGGCAAACGAGATGGAAGCAGCTCAAGCAGTCGGCAACACCCGCAGATTGTTACAGCTTATACGCTCTACGGGAGCGCGAATGCCCAGCGTGAGCGAACTCATCACGGAAGCAGATGGGTCGTTGATTACCAACAGAGAAAGGCGAATGGACCGCTGGAGGGAACATTTCGCTGGCCAATTCAATCAACCGCGACCACTCTCTGTTGCTCAGCCAAGTGGCTGCACCACTCAGTGGCCGGCCCCACAAAGACCACATACAGAGGCAGAAATTCGCTCACACATAGTGAAGCTTAGACGACGCAAGGCCCCTGGTTTAGATGAGCTACCAGTCGAACTATTCATTGAAGGTGTCGACGTTTTTTGCAGTGAGCTGTCAGTGCTCTTCGGAAAGATCTGGAACGAGGAAACCATACCCAGCGCGTGGAGACCGTCAGCCATCTTCCCAGTATTCAAGGAAGGGTCGAGGAAAGAGTGCGGTAATCACAGGGGTATCAGTCTCATACCGGTGGTTTCTAAACTGTTTGCATCAATCATCCTGACCAGGCTTAACATTTACCGAGAAGCAGAGTAACGAGAAGAACAGGCTGGTTTCAGAGGAGGATGCGGGTGTGTGGACCAAATCTTCACGCTCCGCCAAATTTTGGAGCAACGTTACCAATACGCACGTCCAACAATTATCGTTTTTCTTGACATACGAGCAGCCTTTGATTCCATTGACAGAACCGCTCTCTGGGACTGTCTCATTCGTCATGGTGTCCCACCCGAAGTACGTAATCCTGCTCAAGAAGCTGTACTGCCACACCACCGACAGAGTCAAAGCCTATGGTGATTTATCCAAACAGTTTACCATTTCCAGCGGGGTTCGTCAAGGATGTCCGATCTCCCCATTCCTATTCAACTTTGCGATTGACGATGTCATGCAGGCAGCAACAGCCCAGCTACCGAATTGTGGGATCGACCTGCTCCCCGGTCGACGAGTTATGGATCTGGACTATGCTGACGACATTGCTCTCCTCGGAGAGGATGCTTGCGCCATACAAAGCGCTTTGGATCTACTTGTTGATCAGTTGTCGCTGTATGGATTACATTTCTCTCCGTCAAAATGCAAAGTGTTCCTACAGGATTGGACAGACCCAACACTTGATTTGACGATCGAAGACCATAAACTGGAAGTGACTGACAGATTCACCTACCTAGGGAGCTGCATCACCACTGGGGGCGATATCGAAGCTGAAATCACAGCACGGATTGCAAGAGCACGCCATGCTTTCGCTGGGCTACGGCATCTGTGGCGCCGACGCGATGTTGGATTACGCTTGAAGGGCAGAGTGTACCAGGCCACCGTACGAGCAGTTCTACTGTATGGCTGCGACAAACCGATAGTCAACGATTATCGACGTTTGATCATCGCTGCCTGCGGAGTATAGCTCGTTTAAGCTGGCAACAGAAAGTCAAAAATGATGACGTCAGGAGGGTAGTCCATCGGCGATCGCTCTGTGCCACTCCCCGATCACATATCCATGTGCCAGCTGAGATGGCTGGGGCACGTTCTCCGTATTGATGAGCGACGCCTTCCTCGCCTAGCTCGTTTTGCTTTCGCTGGATGTGATTGGAAACATCGCCGTGGCGGACAAAGGAATACCTTGCGGAAGACCCTCAAGCGTCTAACAGCCACACTATCCATCGTGGGAACATCGCGCTTACCCGGATGGGGTCTGAAGGACCGTGAAGATAACACTCAGTGTGATGGCAAAAGAAAGGAACCAGTGGCGAGAATCCTGCCGTGCTTGTGTTCTCGTTTATCAGTGACCCTCCCTTATTCCAAAAAAGACAAAAAGATCAAAAACGCATGTGTAAACAGACAGACAAAAAACTCCCCCTTTTTTCTTCCTTGCATCATCTCCCTTCTTTATGGTATACTTGTTGGCACATCGTCTGTAAAGACTTGTGTGATAATAATAATATAATAATAATAATAAATAATATGTATGTATGTATGAAATCACAAGCCTCATCCAGGCAAAGTGCCGTACAGTCGAGGACTGCACGTGGGCTAAGATATTGTCAGGTTGCCCAGGCCTAGACAGATATTGAAAAGGAAAATAGCAATGGTAGTGAGACTCCAGCGTGTATTCACATGCAGCTCACAACCGATGGCAAATCTTTTTAGCACGGTGTTAGCTGTACAGCATAGAAGTGCTGCACAATTGCACATCCGTGCTAATAGCGTAGATATTAGTCAATAGTTTTATTGTGGTAATAAAAGATGATAGCTTGTAAGAAACCACTGGGTGGTGTGTACATAGGGTCGCACAAAGCGTGCTAAAAAGCATACATGATGAGAGAAAACGGAGGCAAATAAGCCTTATAGCGGGCCATGTTCGCGTATAGCATACACATTGATCGGACATTTGTGGCTTTTTATAGGGATAATTGTCAGCCCAAGACACATTCCCACCACGTCCTCCAGCACATGACTAACTTGTGGACGGTTGCTTTGGCGTGAGCAACGTTGATCCCTGTAAGTTGGGGAGAATAGACAGGAAAAAGTGTTAGTCGGTTATGGCTAGAAGAAGAAGAAGAAAAATGGCTTTATTCGATTACACGAATTTTCAGCGATACAATTAATTCGACCACACGTAATAAAATGTACATTTTTAAATATGAGTGGTATGTAAGTATAGTGGGGTAGATCGGAATGGCGAAAGATAAACGAGTCACTTGAAAGTTGATTGCCATAGATGTTTGTCTAGGCGTTGTTTAAACGAGGACAGTGACTCTGCACCTACCACCTCCGGTGAGAGAGCGTTCCAGATACGGCATATACAAATGGGTAGGAAATACCTTCGACTGTTCAACCAGCTGTTATGATGAGCAATCTTGAGATTGTGCGCACGATTGCATCGATTGGATAGAGGCATCAGGGACTTGCAAGGGTGCTGATTCTAAGTGAGAATGCGAAAGGTCAAAAGCAAATTTCCAAGGAGGAGTCGGTAGCGGATTGAGAAGTGGCCACTATACTGCAGCCGTTCTTCGTAGGACATGTTTTGAAGGCCGTTGATAAGCTTTGTTGCTCGCCGTTGTGGCTGTTCGAGGGCGTTCATGTCTTGTTGGAGCCACGGATGCCACGCGCCGACTGCATATTCGAGCGGCGGGCGGATGTAAGCGGACAGTAGCTGTATGTATGTATGAAAGCACAAGCCTGATCCAGGCAAAGTGCCGTACAGTCAGAGACCGTTCGTGGGCTAAGATAATGTCAGGTTGCCCAGGCCTAGACAGATATGAGAAAAAAATAGAAATGGTAGTTAGACTCCAGCCTGTTTCAGCATGCAGCTAACCACCGATGGCCAATCAATTTAGCACAGTGTTAGCCCCACAGCACAAAGTACGATTGCACATACGTGAAGAAGCTGTGGGAAGAATTGTCGGTCAAAGCGTCTGAAAAGTCGCCTCAGAAGACCAACACTGTGGTTTGCGGTTCTTGCAGCCTTGTCGCACTGGCTGGAGCAGCCCGTCTTGCTGTACGATGACGCCGAGTCCGTTTGCCTGTTCCACATGGTGCAAAAGTTCGTCCCCCAAGTGATAATGGTAACGAACAGTGTCGAATGGTCAGAATGTGGCATTTTGTTGAGTTGAACGGTGAATTGTGTTCTAATGACCACTGGTAGAGGCGGTCGAGGTCATATTGCAGGATTTGACGATCTTCGAAGCTAGATATACGACGCCAAACCTTGAGGTCATCCGCGAAGAGCAAAATGAGCTTGATAAGATCATGCTGATATCAATGATGAATATAAGGAAGAGAGTGGGTCCGAGTACGGATCCTTGCGGAACTCCACTGGTTTACCGGGAAACAGTCTGAATAGGCGTTTTTGACGCGCACACGGGATGTGCGATCTTGCAGAAATCGGCTGATTCACGTCAACGGGAGCTCATCGATTCCGTTGTGGCGTAGCTTTTGAATGAGAATAAGGTGATCAACTCTATCAAAGGCTTTCGAAAAATCCAGGTATGTCATATCAACTGCAACCCGGCAGTCCACGGCTTTCGTCCAATCGTCCCTGGTCAACAGGAGGTTGGACAGGCAGGAGTGTCCTGGCCGGAAACCATGCTGTTCATGAGCGAGGATGTGATTTTCTTCAAGGTGGCGTGTGATGGTGTCAGCTATAATACTTTCCATGACCTTTGAGATTACAGACAGCAGGGTCACCGGGCGGTAATTAGCTGGTAAGGTGCGGTCGCCTCCTTTAAAGACCGGAGTGATCAAGCATTGTTTCCTAGTTTGTGGGACTTTGGCGTAGTCGATTGAACGCTGGAAATATAGCGCTAGATCTTCTTCTTCTTCTGAATCGAAAGCAGAAGGGATAAAATCCCGTTTAAGCTTCATCACAGTTATAGACATGGACTTGTCTACGACATTCTATTGTACCGCGTGCCTCATCCCATACACCTTTTTATTCCACCATTCGGAGTTCTCGCTTGGTGTGTGCTATCACTGTGCTTGTGGTGAACTGCAACGTTACCTCAATCACTATATTTGGTGACGAGGGTGGTCGTTCCTCTACGTGCCGTCTGAAGATTTTTCATTATCAAGATATGGCGCTGGATTCAACATTCTCACCTCTCGATTTTTTTCCGCCAAGGCGAAATCATGAATAAGGGATTAATATTCCTTCGCATCATGGGGCTGTCTCCAAACACGCTTTTGGTGTTCTTCGATTCTAGTGTGAATTTTCCTGGAAGTCTGGCCAATGTAAACACCCGAACAGTCCTTACAGTTGATTCTGTAGATGCTGTTTGTGACGCTAGATAGAGGTGTCTTATGCTTGAGGCGCATCAGAACCGAACGAATAGTTTTCCCTTTGACAGTTATTGTTCATGATTCGAATAAAGTCTGACCTATCCGACTATTTTTGTTTCGCTTTATGCGCCTTATAATCCGGTGCGTCTTATATATGAAAACAGATAGTTCACTGATATTGCGTCTTATAATCCGGTGCGCCGTATAGTCCGAAAAATACGGTACTTAGAAATAAGGCTGTGGGAAGCCAACGTTAGGCAAAACGTGAATTTGAGGTACGACAGGCATTTAATATAAGTCAGTACCCAAAGCGCTTCTATAGCTATGCACAATCCAAAGGCAAAACTCGCGATTTCATAGGCAACCTTCAACTAGACAAGGGATCTCAACTAGATTCAGATTCTGAAAAGGCTTCGGCTTTTATCGAACATTTTCGAGCTGTTCAGAGGCCTGATCGCCAAACTGATCTCCCGAATATGCCAGTGGACATAAGGTCAGATAGCGTTCCTATCCTCGATGAAATAATTTTCACTGATAATGAGGTTAGGCTTGCGCTTGAAGCAACAAATCCACATAAATCTGCGGGCCCGGATGGTATTCACCCTCGAGTTATTAAGAACCTGCAGAGCCATTTATCAAGGAATCCAAGTCTAGAAAAGATTTAGATCGCAGATGTATCAGCGATCTTATCCGGATGGTAGGTCTGAGGCCTTCCACTCCTACAATGCGAATTCACCGTGTTGGAAAATGGAAGATGGATAATCGCCCTAGGCCAATCCTGGTAGAATTCAAATACCAGGCGGATCGGGACGCTTTACTATCTAAGGCTGACCACATCGCCGAAGCAACTCTAGACAAACTGCAGGTTAAGCCGGACAACCCTCCTCCCGGATAAGACAATACTCTTCCGCTTCAAATAGGAGGGATCAAATTGTAAATACCTCTAATAACGACAAGCGGGGTTTTACAAAGCTAATAGATTCTCGTTCCGAAGTAACGTCAAATCGAGGGCGCCGTTCATCCGAAAAGGATGGGGCTTCGTCAGCTGCAGAAATCTTGGAGGCGTCCGAGGATGAGGTCTGTGGTCGTATTATTATCCCTGTAATTCCACAGCTCGTGGTTAGCAACCTGCAGTGTACAGCTGGTGTTCAGGCCGCACCAGGTGACTCGGCTATCGCAAGCAGCACGCCAAAAAACGTGCTGACTTCTCGGGTACTCCGCCCGAGAATCACACAAGACTAATTGGGAATAGATTACGTGACACTGCCGCCACAGTGCTACTCGGGAATGCATGTAGCATCCGAAACAAATGGTCTGAACTCTCCATCCTTGCACATGAGTTGAGACCGCATGTAATTGCACTGACAGAAACCTGGCTCTCTGCATCTGATGACATTCCCGATATAGTTGGTAACAGCTATTCCGTGATCAGGTGTGATAGACCGGGTGCAGTACAAGGTGGCGGTGTTGCTATTCTTCTCAGGTTAGGCCTCCGTACCTCAGAGTTAAACGTTAGGCTTGGCACGCGCAATGTGCAACTTAGCTCCTGTCTCATTTACTCCTATAAGCAATCTACGGTAATAGCGTGCGTTTATTTGAGTCCCCATTCAGGAGTACAGGATATGTATAACTTGCTTGAGAATTTGAGTTCACTACGTGCGCTTGGGTCTCAGGTTCTTATGGTGGGTGATTTTAATCTACCACACATATCTTGGCCTAATCAGAGCTGCCAAGCTGATAAGATGTCTGAGGACTTCATAGAATGGACCCACAGACATCCTATGAGCCAACATGTAACTGAGCCTACAAGGTTCCGTCATGGCTGTGAACCTTCGGTCCAGGATCTTGTTATATCTTCGAATGAGCAAATGGTTCGACAGGTGAAATATCTTTCCACACTAGGGAAAAGTGATCACATCATGATTAGCTTCCAGCTACTTCTCAGGTATGACAAACCGCCTCCGAAACTGAAGCGCAACTTCAATAGGGTAGACTGGAGTGTTGTCTCAGAAGGAGAAAGATCAGATCTTGTCACAATCTTCTGGTGATGATATGGCCGCAAACTGGCAGCTTATTCACCATTGTCTGTCCACACTGCAAGACAGATTTGCTTCGTTGGTGCACGTCAAAAGACGCAACAAGCCACAGTGGTGGACACCATCGATGCGCCGTGGTATCAAAATCCGGGACCGTGCCTGAAGAACTTACAAAGCTTCTCAGACACAATGGGCCCGGACAAGGTATAAACTACTCAGAAATGAGGCTGTGGGAAGCCAACGTAAGGCAAAACATGAATTTGAGGCACGACTGGCATGTAATATAAGACAATGCCCAAAGAGTTTCTATAACTATGCACAATCCAAAGGCAAAACTCGCGATTGCATAGGCAACCTTCAACTGGACAATGGATCTCAACTAGATTCAGATTCTGAAAAGGCTTCGGCTTTTTTCGAACATTTTCGAGCTGTTCAGAGGCCTGATCGCCAAACTGATCTCCCGAATATGCCAGTGGACATAAGGTCAGATAGCGTTCCTATCATCGATGAAATAATTTTCACTGATAATGAGGTTAGGCTTGCGCTTGAAGCAACAAATCCACATAAATCTGCGGGCCCAGATGGTATTCACCCTCAAGTTATTAGGAACCTGGCGCCTGTATTAGCACAACCGGTGGTTCGCCTCTTTAACGCATCCTCAAGGTATGGGTATATTTCGAGTGCTTGGAAGCAGGCTGTTGTGATTCCTATACATAAAGTTGGCAGTCGATTTTCAGTTTGCAACTACAGACCTGTAAGCCTTACTAGTATCCTTTGCAAAACCATAGAGACTTATTATGGATAGGATCTGTCGCCACCTTGTCTCTGGTTCGTTGCTAAACTCTGCTCAGCATGGTTTTCTAAAAGGGAAGTCTTGCCTAACGAACCTATTATGTTTTGTTAATGAAGTCACTAGAAGGCTAGATAAAGGCCACCAGATCGAAGTTCTCTATTTGGACTTCTGTAAGGCCTTTAACTTGGTAAACCACAGGTTGCTTGCAATAAAGATTGGACTAATAGTTATCGATGGCCTTCTGAAGAACTGGATCACAAACTTCTTGAGCAATCTGTATTTTCGCGTTCGCATAGGCAATATGTATTCCGCGAAAGCAGGAGTTGTTAGTGGAGTCCCCAGGGTTCAGTACTAGGCCCACTACTCTTTCTTATCTTCATCGATGATTTGGGAGCCTCGCTTAAGTGTCCCTGCTATATTTTTTGCAGACGATGTCAAGTTTATCGGATCGCTGAACGAACAGGATCTTTTTGAGGATATTGAAAAGGTCATCAAGTGGTCTTCCACGTGGGATCTACCAGTCAACTTCATCAAAATCTATCTTCTATACAAAGGTGCAACGAAGCTGCAGGTTGCTGGACCTGATAACATACAGGAGATAACTGTGGTATCAAAAGTCCGGGACTTAGATATTGAGGTTTAGCGGATATCAAATGGGCTGATCAATGTGCAGCTGCTGCACAACGCGCTAGGAACCAGTTCTTTCGCCTCCGATCAGTTTTATACTGCAGGTCCCAAGAGGTTTTCATTCAATTGTATAAAGCGATAGTGAGACCTCATCTCGAGTATTGCGTTCAAGCTTGGTCTCCTTACTTGGAAAAGGACATTGCCACGCTTGAAGGTGTTTAGCGCCTAGCTACTCGTATGATTGAAGGGCAATCTGGGAAGTTGTATGAACAACGACTGTTGAGTCTAGATCTCTTTTTGCTAAAAAAAGGCGACTACGTGGGGATCTAATCGAGACCTTTAAAATCGTTCGAGGCTTTAGTTCTATTGATCTGGCTGATATGTATGCTCTCGCGCCAGTAGTAGGTACTCGAGGCCATCCCTTTTCGATCTTCTCAACCAACCTTCCCGTAAAAACATGAATGTATGCATATATAATTTATTTATCAATTTTTTATGACAACTTCATTACAATTCGCACCACTTTTTCTATAATTACCTTCCATTTCTGTTCTCCATTTGTTTCTTGCATCCTTGCCATTCGTAATTCTTGACATAAATGAAATTTTATTTCTATTACACATTTAGAATTTTTTTCTTACCTACTGTATAATCATTTCCCTTATTGAACGGGAAAATGTTTAAAAATCCCGCTCACTTCGGTCACTTGCACTGTTCTATTTTCTTTTGCTTTCAAATTTGATAAACTGATCATGTATTGCATGCCTTGGATGTCCAAGAATATATATTATTATTATTAAAGCAACATGTCAGGTCTAATGCACGTAAGCACTTCTTTAGCGAAAGGGTAGTGAATCATTGGAACTGTCTGCCCGAAGAGGTAGTTCGTTCTACTTCAGTAACGTGCTTCAAATATAGACTAGACTCGATCTGGCGCTCTGTGTTTCCCAATTTTTATTCCTAGTTATATAGTTGTTCTTCAATTTGTCGTTGAAACGCACTAATGTCTCTCCTCACCTATTGGGTGAGGGGAGTTTTTCTGTTGCATTCCAGCCAAAGTCATACCAGAAGAATATTGAACCTACTGTTCGAAGTCGTGGACGCATTTTTGGCTTACGACCTGAAGTATTGTGGACGCTCGACTGGCGACTCTGTGTGATGAGGATATAGATGTATACGTTCACAGAAGTAAAGAGACAAAGGCCCGTTAGAAAGGCTTTAATCTTCTAAAACTGGAATACAGGAGCTGTAACAGAAAAGGAGAGACGTGAGATATATATACGAGAAAAAGTTGAGTTAATGAATCACTACACTCTGCCACATATCTTCCTGTGCAAACTGAACTGAACTGAACTGAACTAGGCCCAGGAAACAAGAAGATGTGAAACGTACGAACTGTATACTCGATATCAAAGTGCATGGTGCTCAACCGCATACCGTCGACAGAAATCTGGGCGCGTGATTGGCTTTTAGCCACCTTCAGCCCTGTGTAACTTAAACTCGAACTGAACTAAAGTCGGTTGAAGTCGGTGCTTTCCAGCAGAATTCCCGACGTGTTCCTGCCACTTTACAAGGCGTTAGTCAGGCC
>JACCGJ010019261.1:0-21430 GCA_013407085.1 Atriophallophorus winterbourni | reverse complement strand
TCATCGAACGTGAAAATAATAAGCACAAACAGCGTTCAAAAAAGCCTCTCAGAAGCAGTACTCGGAAATGGATGTGTAAGCGTGACAATGCCTGGTACAAATACTTGGACGATCCGTCTGGGATAACTTGGTACAATTACAGTACAATTATAAAGAACACATTACCAAATCAGTCTAGTCGAAAAATTTGGTATGAATCCCAAAGCATTGTACAAACACGTCAACGACCTCCGGAATGTTAAAATAAGAATTACGTCACTGACCTCTGCTACTGGCCTAGTGACATCATTTAAAGATTGTACAAACGTTTTTCGACAACAATTTGCATCAGTAATCTTACAAGTGTCGCCACATAGACAGTTTATAAACTCTGACAGCGGCAGCCAGCCAATTCTTCACGGGGTGGAATTCACCCCCTCAACGTTGTTAAAACAAAACTGATGACGATGAAGAAAACTCGTTCACCAGGTATAGATAATATACACCTGAACCTTTTGTATAATCTGTCTTCCTATTTGGCAATAACGACCTATAACGTGTTCACTATAATGTTCGAGCAGAGCTTTGTGCCAGAAACTTGGAAAACTGCCCTGATTAGTCCCATCTACAAGGGTGGCGAGAGAAATAATCCGTTAAACCAACTTCCGATAGCTTTATCACCAGTGCTATCAAAAGTAATGGAGTCCATCATAGCTGATGCCATGCGGAATCATTTTGAGATTAATAATTTAATCTCGGCAGCCCATCATGGATTCAGAAATAAACGATCTTGCTTCTAAATGAATATTTTATCTGATTTTGTTTAATTGATCATGCACAGCGCAAACTAAGCACCAATTTTCCACCTGCTCGACGTCCAACTTTGCTGAACACTTAAATCGATTAATAGCTTTCAAGGTCACCAAGCGCGCCTTGTCATAATAAATTTAAAAACAATTGATGCGTTATATATTTGCTGATTGATATTAATCATGTAGCATATTTCACGCGAAAATCAGTACATTTTAATCGATTAATATTATCGCAGCAGTTCACCTAATTAAAAAAATGCGAAATTCCATCCCGCAATTTAAACGATATTGCGCAATCGAACAATCGAATAATTCGGGATTAAAAACCAATCACTGAATGAAATTTCTACCCAAATCTCCAAACCTACTTTGCAATGTGAATGAATCCACATACTACGGGGTTTGCCTATTTCCGAAATGCCTGATTACAAATTCGTTGCAAATATTTAAATAAAAACCCCGCAATGCAAGTCAAAAGACTTGTGTTTTCTTTAGTTCGAAGATGATGTGATTGCAAAATAGATCCGAACGGCTTGAGATCAAGATATTTACGGAAGCGGATCACATCTTGAATATATTAGCGTTTAGTAAGAGAGAAGTCTTGTAGCTCGTTGTGTTATCTTTGTCCAGCGTTTTTTGTACGCTTCGACATCAAGCCAGATAAGTATACTTTCGAAAATTCATCTAATTCAGTATGTTGTTGGCCTCCTTCGGTCGATGTCGACCATGGATGTAATTCGGTATATTGGCCACTTAAAAGCGTCATGAGTGCTTTTCCAGGAATTACTTTGTGATAACGTTTGATACTTTTTCACTGTTTCGAAGTTTACTGAAACTAATCTAACTGTTTAACCTAATAACGACAAACAGCTAACGATTGTTAATGGTTCATACGTGATTAGGATGTGAGCTCCAACACAATTTGATTTTGTGAATTCTATTCTACCTCTTCCTGTCGGTTTCACATCACCATTTAGGAAGTTCGGATGTTCGTAATCTGCACTTTGGATCTGACTAATTTTCGGTCCATGCAGGGTGCTGTCCAGTTGAAAAATGTGAAACATTCAGGTCGTTGAGTGGAGCCAAGTTTCAAGAATTTCTTGCACAAGCTGATTGAAACCTTCGGTGAACAGTTTCGTATTTTCTCAATCAAACGGATGTTGAAATTAAGATCCACATTCAACCTTTCGCTTGCACGAATCGTTGGACACCACTTGCGTTTCCAAATTCATAACCAAATATTCGACCCCCGTGGATAATCTAACGCCGGTTGACTTAATCTGTTCTTGATTGAGACAGTTACAAATCGATGAATTCCTAATGAACCAAGGTCATTCGCCGTGAAAATGAACGTCAATCACTAGACGTTTATTTGAACGGAATATTTGCGAATTTGTGGAAAAATTGTATCAACCAAATCTGCGCGAAAAGCTTGTTGTCGTTGGCCTCTTTCGGTCGATGCCGAACAGGGATGGACGAATGTTGCACAGTTTTTAAACGACGAAACAATACGATTCGGGAGAAAAATTCACTCTCGCAGCGCTCGCAGCGGTAGGTAGTACTCGCCCGTTTGACAACAGTTGCACGCTGAGATAGTTATCTGTGAGTAAATTAAAGTTTTCACAATAGTAATGAAAATAATAGTAGCAAATTAGCGAGTGATGTAGCATGTAAAATCATATAATGTGTACATAATTATGCCAATAAACGTGTGATTACTTATCGATCCTTTGATTCTCTAATTCGTTGAATATTATTTCATCAATCCTGGTTATATTCAATTTTGACTAAATAGAACTATCGAGTTATAATATAAAATATCATATAGTAACGCATTCAACAGGTATGGACAGTATGATCAGGATACACAAGCTCTGAACAGTGGAAAAATGGGGTAAACCTGGTTTTCTCTTGTATGCCACTGTCGCATAAGGTTGGTACGACTAACCTGTTCAATCACATGAGCCCACACTCATGTAGACTGGGTTTGAAATCATGACCATGAGCAAAAATGCTCATTTGCATACACTTCCATCACACAACCCACGACCGGCTTCGTGCTCTTTGCACTCATTAGGTCGGGACAGTAGGATCAGGATCTGCATGCGTTTGAAACATTGGAAGAATAGTAAACAAGTTGCGCTTGTATACAGTGAGACACCTCATCGCCCAGCACCGGTGCAACCTGCTGGTGGTTTAATGAAGAAGACCCATGGTCTCAGCGTAATTTGCACTAACGTTCCTGAAACAAATGATGCACTGTTCGACGACAGGAAAAAGCACGATTTAGCCGAATGGAGCAGACTCTGTGACATGATGAACCTGGTTCCCATTAAACCCTCAGCTATAGTTCGTTTAAGTCGACACTCGAAATCACCTTACCAGGGTGATCCGAGATTACTCAAGGTGATATTGGAGAACGAAAACGACCTGGAAAACATACTATTAGACTCATATTCATTAAGGAGTGTTGCTGGCTCAAAAATCCGTATTTTCGCTGATCTCCCATGGTGGGAACGAAAATCAAAAGCATCCGATCCGGCATCAGCAAGAAGTTTAAGAAGTTTAGTACTGCTTGGTGTTCCTGAGTGTGCTGAAAATCTAGCACCTAATCAAACAGAAAAACACGATAGACAACAATGGAAGTTTATATCCGAAACTATCGATGTAAATGAAACTGTCGCAATAGATACGTTCAGGATACCCAAGTCCATCCAATACAAAGGGGATGGACCCCGACCGCTTAAAATCACCTTCCTGACTAGCAATATGGCTGATTTAATTCGAGCACAATGGACTCAAAACAGTCGCAAGCTACCAAGTGGTGTCAGAATGAGTGCTCCGAAAACAAATAAACTAGATCCTGCAGACAGTATACCACTCACAAGCCCAAGTCAAGTCATTTCAATTAGCTCTCCAAAAAAACGATCTGTGTCCGACTCATGCCGAGTCGGAAAAGTAGAAACGACTTCAACGCCTCAGCTGTATACTGTGAACCGGATTGAATTTATGCATACTAACCCTCAATCTTTGCCAAACATATCACAACTTGGAACTAAAACTAGTCTTTCACATTGTCCATCATTGTTAACCCATAAACCATTAAGTGTCTCTATACAAACGCGCAGTGTCTGAGAAACAAAATACAGGAGCTTGATACCGTATGTACACAGCACTCACCGGACTTAGTTGCAATTACCGAAACATGGTTTGAACCTCATTTATCAGACAATGAATTGGCATTGAAAGGAATGTCTCTTCTCCGTCAAGACCGTGCGGGACGCGGCGGTGGCGTAGCACTTTACTACAACCAACAGTTATCCTGCAGAGAAATTGACGATATTGACCTACGTGTACAGGATACTCTGTGGTGCTCAATTAAGCTGACTACTGGAGATGATTGCATTGTTGGCGTGATTTATCGGGCTCCAAGCGCAAGTGACGCGCACAATGTTGAACTACTCCAGAAAATTCGACTTCTGGCTGCCAGATTTCAAACGCCACTCCTGTTTATGGGAGACTTCAACCTTCCAAACTTGATGAAGAAAAATGCTCTTTCAACGAATTCGCTCGACGATGCGTTTCAAGAACTGATCTTCGATATTCCTTTTTATAACCACGTCTTTGATAACACTAGATATAGAGATGGTAACATGCCATCTGTCCTGGATCTAATACTAACGAGTGAGGAACATGCCGTCGAAAATCTGAGCTACGAAACTCCATTGGGTTCTAGCGACCACCTGGTCCTCTTATTCGATTATGTTTGTCAAGCTGAGAGAACGAATGACATCAACAAAACAAAACTACAACTGGATATTGGAAGTCTTCACAATGCTCTTCGAACGATTTCTGACTGGAAACCAGACACCACGGACGTGCATCGTTCTTGGGTAAACTTCATAGAGAAGCTGTGTGATGAAATAAACCTACATTTCCAGATTTGTGCCAAAGACAGCGAAAAAACGATTTACCTTCACGTTGAGAAGCCGCACAAGGAAGTGGATTAAGATACGCAACGATGCATGGAAAAACTATGTCCACAATCCGATGCCATATAATTGGGAAACATATCGTCTGTTGAGGAACAAGGTCACCTCTCTTATCACCGAGGATAAGCAGTCTCATCAGGCAAGACTACTGACCATGATGGAGCGGAACCCCAAAGTCCTGTACCAGATCGTTAACACTACATCAAAAATTAAGCCAGGAATCTCAGCACTACGCACACCTCATGGTCTAACTACGACTGCGTTCGAGGCTGCCGAAGTTCTTGCAGGTTACTACTGCAAAGTTTTTTGCCCCAAGGAATCAGTGCATCTTACGCCGCATTCGATCGGCTTTTCCAATGAAATACTAAATGAAATCTCAATAAACAATGAGTGTGTCATGCTCAGACTTCTTCGTTTGAATACCGCAAAGTCACCAGGAGCAGATGGAATCACTCCTTTTATCCTCAAACGATGCGCATCCTCATTGTGTGGTCCACTCAGCACATTATTCCAAATTTCGCTCGAAAATAGTATCGTTCCCGCGGAATGGAAATCTGGCATCATCACACCAATCTACAAGGGCGGGAGTCGATCTGACGCTGCGAACTATAGACCAGTTACGTTGTTGCCAGTAATTTCTAAAGTGCTAGAGAGTTTAGTAGCGGAAAAGATCACCCATCACCTCGAAAACAATAGACTGCTTGCGACTGAACAGCACGGTTTCAGGAAACATCACTCATGTCTATCTAACCTCTTGCTCACCTTAAACGACTGGACTGAGTGTGTGGACAATGGTTACTCCATCCACGCATGCTTTTTAGACATGTCAAAGGCTTTCGACCGCGTCAATCATAGTATTTTAATCCAGAAACTTGAATTGCACGGGATAACAGGAAAACTTCTTGCTTGGCTAGAAAACTATTTACGCGACAGGAGTGCCCAAGTCAGAGTTGACGGCGCCTTATCGAAACCATTCAAAATTACGAGCGGAGTGCCCCAGGGTTCGGTCCTCGGACCGATTTTGTTTTTGATCTACGCAAACGACATTCCCGAGCGTGTTAAATGCAAGATTATGTTATTTGCAGACGATATAAAGCTTTGGAGAAGCATACGTACAAATGATGACTGTGAAACTTTGCAGAAGGATCTAAACACATTGCACGATTGGTCTTTGAGAAACAAACTACCATTCAACTTCCAAAAGTGCAAGGCGTTAAACATTGGAAAGACTGTTAATTACAACTACACTCTTGGGTCCCACCAACTCGTCTGGACAACTGAAGAGAAGGATTTGGGTGTTTGGACCAGTTCAAGTCTGAAGACTTCACTGCAGTGCAAAGCGGCTTACAAAAAGGCGTCACAAGTATTGGCGTTATTGAGACGAATTTTCGGCAGATTCTCCAATCAGTCGGTGCCCCGTATCATGAACACCTATCTGAGACCAGCGATGGAGTACGCTGTTCAGGCTTGGTCACCCTGGATTCAGAAAGACATCAATCTTCTGCAGCGTATTTACCACCGAACCACAAAGCTTGTACCCGGACTAGCTGCTAAACCATATGAAGAACGTTTGAGGAGTCTCAATCTTTTCGACTTTCGCTGTCGTCGACTAAGAGGTGACCTCATACTGATGTACAATATTATGCACGTCCCTAACCATCCCTTGTCCAAACTTTTCACACGCTCGCCACCCCGTGCCAGTCGGAAACATGAACTTTCAGTGCTTATTCCCACTTCAAGACTGAACTGTCGAAGATATTCGTATGCTGTACGTGTAAGTTTCACATGGAACACCCTCCCCTCCACTGTTACACACTCAGCCAACCTGGATATTTTTAAAGCTAATTTGGACAAACACTTGAGAGACAACCCAAACTTTGATACGATTTACACTACATGAGTTTTCCTGTTCTTCTTTTTTATTGTATATACCTCATAACTCCATCCTATGGTTATTGTTAAGCTAAATGTTTTTTAGACCATTACAACTTTGAATCACTTTGAATCACTTTGAACTGTTGGATAAGGTTGATACAACTAACTTGTTCAATCACATGAGTTCAAACACATGTGGATGAGGTTGATTACATGGGTTTGAACTGAAAAACCGTAATTGCGTGCATTTCCATCACACACACCCTTTGAAAGTTTCTCGAAAGGTTGTACTCATCAAGTAGAAACACAGTAGTCTCGGTATTCGTTTGTTTTAAAACAGTGTAAAAACGATGAAGAAAGCATTAACTTTAAAAGGAGTATTTGAGTAATTATGTTGCAACCAGATTGTTCAATCACATACACACAGTTTATATTTGAACGCGTTATAATATTCGGGGAGTTTAAAAAAACTTGTCTCAACACTAACCATTCTGTTGATAATTCAACCAAATTTATACGAGCGAATTAAACTCCATTCCAAGAAAGCCCATTTATTTTGTTGATCCGCATTTTCGCTCCCTTGAACGAAACGATTGTAGCGTGTTTATCAAATATTCATCCTGTCTCCCTTCACCAAACCGCATCAAAAGTTTGGCGCCACGGTACCCTGGTGTGAGGCTTATACATCCGCTTGATAATTCGTCCTCTCACGATCCAAATATGCGTCAAACTGCGCGGAACAGAACAGCGGGGCGAACACCAGATGCAAAACACATTTGGTACGAAATATGGTGCGAATTTGGGGGAAGAATTTAAAACCAGGTGACCTAAATTTTGAACGCGACATTCCGCGGTGTTGCATATCAGAAATCAATTGGATATCCGCAATTGGGATTCTGTTAAATCGCTTTTTAACCATGGACTACCTTGTCTTGAATTCAGTGTGTTTGAATTTGTTCGATGTGGCAAAAATATGTGAACGAGAGTCTGAACAGTAAAAACAGGTGATTCCCTAAGGAATTGAAAGTGTGTCATTGCGACAAAATGGATTCGAAATATCACAGGAACATGTAATCAAGAATAATTTTCCTTGTAAGGAACATGAGAAGCGATTAGAGTTCGGAAAGTCCAGCGAACTTTTGACAAAACCATCGAGGTTTTGATCCCATATGCTCGGTGCGTATCTAAAGATCCGTTAACAGGAAATGGTACAACCGTTATGAGTTCACCACTAAATAAGGTGTTGGATTGCTGCGTTTTTCAGCTCTACAACGTTTATCACCTATCTTACAATTTTGTTTTTATTGGTTAACAAGATCATACAAACTTTATCAGGATGAAAATTAAAGCCTGCGCCTTTAAACTATATCACTGCGGCCCCAAGAAACGAAGTCGAGTTGGTTTATTGGCAAATGCTTACCGAGGGATTCACATGTGTTCCTTAAAGTTTACTTGACTGGACAGAAACGTTGAAAATTTCCATGTAGTGATCGCCGAATAGTAGCACCAAGCTCGTACGCGGTTTAAAGCACAAACAATACGAAGATCGTATTGCAAGTCTCAATCTCTTCAACTCTCGTTACCGCCATCTTAGAGGTGATTTGATTCTTATGTTCAATATAATGCATACCCCCAACCATCCCCTAATTAAACTATTCACATGACTACCACCCAAAACCAGCCGGAGTCACGACTATACAATACTTATACCCGACTCCAGACGAAACTGTCGAAGGTATTTTTATTCTATGCTTGTATGTATGGTTGTATGTATGCTTTGCCTGGAACTCTCTAACCTGTAATGTTGCACATTCACCCAACTTGGATATATTCAAATCGAATTTGGACAATTTCATGTCGACCAAGCCAAACATTGAACTTATATATTTTACACCATAAAAGCTCCGAATTTTGAAAACAGTTTCTGCCCTATGGATTTTTACTTGATTCCTGAACTGCTCAGTAAACAAATCCAGTTTTACTACCCATGTTATCCGTAATTCCCATATAATTATATGGTTTTTGTTAATCTATATGCTTTTTATACCATCAAAATTCAATTGAATTGAACTTAACAGTTAGAAAATCGAACGAAGCTCTAGGCTTCATGTGACCATGCGCTTATTCAAGCTTATTGATAATTGAGGATTTGAGCGCTTACACAAAACTACTCGCTGTCAATATTACTACATTGAATATCGCTTACTTTAGCGACAGGCTGGATATGCTTGCTGTTTTCACTCATTTGATATTAAATGTATTATAGAGTACTCAGCTCATGTTGAGTTCATCGACTCCACATCTTGTACGATATGAGCAATTCCTTTATTTAATCTCTCAACCATGCTCCACGTTTCGGACACATATAGGTCATGGGAAACTAAAGACATGACAACTCTACCGCTGGTACCACAGACTTAACCAAATGTACTACAGTGTAAGGTAGTACATAACATTAGTGTAATAGCAAACTCAATTAATTAAAATATTCCCAGCCAAATAGGTTTTACCGAACACAAAATGCAGAGCCCAAAAGTTCAAACAATTTTATTCAGCACCGGATATATCAGCAGATATAGAGTTCGACATTTAGCAAAGAATCATTTAGAGTACCAACTATTAAAGTAAGCCTTTTTATACTTACTTACATATATATATATATATATCTTCGAAATCACTTCAGCAAACTTTCGCTCAAGACATTCCAATGTATCATGAATACATACTTGAGACCATTAATGGGATACGCTGTGCAGTCATAGTCTCCGTGGTTTGAGAAAGATTTAGAACTTATGCAGCGGATCTATCAACGCTCAACAAAATTAGTTTTTTGCATCCGAAACAAGTTTTATAAATGAAGGATAGCTCAGCTAAATATTTTTGACTCTTCATATCGACAAATCAGAGGAGACCTTATGCTACTCCATGCCCTATACCATCCGTATTCACGCGAAGGGATACGCTGGTGGTAGCCCATTCCCGCATAAACTGTAGAAGGTATTTTTTATTCTGCCCTTGTCCGGTTTACTTAAAACGGTTTACATTTTACAGTTACTCACTGCACTAGGTTACATGACTTTAAAACGAAATTAGACAAATTTCTATTGAATTATTCGTTACCCCACTACTTATATACTGTTTAATCTAATTGCGTATCTTGATTTATACACTTAATTTTCAAGTTTTACCATACTATATGTGTTGTTAAGCTTGATGTTTTATAGACCATTAAAAACCTCGAATTACCTTGAATCACAAAACACTATAAATCGCCAAATGATCAAACGCGTTTGTTACACACAAGACAAAACATAACGCACGCCGATCTTAGATAGGGATATCTCGTTTTCACACCACTGACCTGTACCAGGTCTGAGCATGCGGATCCATATCCGACTGCACCTACCTGATAAGTACAAACAGCACGAAACCGGTCGTAGGATGTGTGAGATGGAGATGCATGCAAATGAGCTTCTATATTCAATGTCATGGGTTGAAACCTAGTCTACATGAGTGGGGGCTCATGGGATTGAACAGGTTGTTCTTACCAGCATTATCCAACAGTGGCATACAAGCGCTCCTTGTTTACCATTCCTCCAGTGTTTCAAGCGCATGCGGATCCTGATGATACTGTCCCTACCTGATGAGTGCATACAGCACGAAACCGGTCATGGGGTGTGTGATGGAGATGCATGCAAATGAGCTTTTTATTCAAGGTCTGTCCCGGTTATCACTTCGATCTGATTTGCCAATCGTTTCGTGTCCAACCGGTTCAATTCATACCCTCACCACACACTGATATCATTTTGCTCACATTCAAGAATTGCCTATCGTTTGATACCGGCTTATCTTCATCATCTCCTCGCATTTATCAGGAGATTGTCACCCAAACAGTTCTTATGCAATTCTACCGAAACGATTGTCATCTTCGGACCATACGGCGGTTCCTGTGTTTGTGCTGAGTCAGAGAATGGCGGTTCTATATATCATTAGGAAGCTTGTGACGAGCACTCGTCATTAATGATATTCACACATTCACAATGAGAAAAAACGTTTATTTTGGGGTACCCGACACTTTGACATCGGTTCCCGGGATCGAAATAGTTGATTCGGATATTCGTATAAGTCTCTTTTCATTGATAGTCCTGTTTGCAATGTTTGACAACTGCGCCTTTGAACTATCTTCCATTTGCAGTGCGTAGACCAATTTTTAATAATAAAAATGTTGCTTGCTTCATTCCTAATACTTTCCAGTCCGCCATATTTTCACAATTTAAAATATCTAATAAATCCAACAAACTACACGAAAATCAATTTAAACAAAACATTTTCCATCACGCGAACATCACATGCTTCAAACAACATTTACTGTTCGGTCTTATCTTTAATCCTGAACTTGGTAGCACGGCTACCGCTGAGACGAACGAATGAATGCACCAACATTCAAAGCGGGTTACTATGGCAACCGTTTAATTAAACTAGAAATCACAATCCGGTCTCTCCGCTTCTAACAATAGAACCACAACGGATGAAGCGTGAACAGAAATGACATCAGGTGTACAGAATGACTGATTGACTGGTTTCATTAGTAGATGATTGTAGTATCAATATTCATTTAACATCAAACGTAAAACTGATGTGAGACTAGCGAATATGTATCAACCCGTAGTGTTGCCTTTTGATTGGTCAGGCATAAACTTAGCACGGAATCAATCAACGCACACACTGTTATGTATATCACGATAAACTTTGCTGCGATTTACACTGTAAACATTCAAGATTCAAGAATTTATGGCCACAAAAGCTTGTCGCATCGCAATTACCATAGTATAGTAAATATTCGCTCATGAATAAGTAATAACACATAATCAAGTAGTCACTTAAAGTCCAGTTGTCTGCTTATCACAAGTTAATACGCAGGTGTCGTTAAATCGTTATGCAACAAATAAGTGTCCAAATTACGAATGAACGTTTTTGAAACTGGGAGCGGTAACAATGGTTTCGTTCAGGGAATTCCTAAGGAAACAAATACGTACGAAATAAAAGTATCGGCGACAGCTAATACGGGAATGGGGAATTTGTAGTGCCGCTGAGTGTATATTATGACTCACGGTATTCGAATAAACGTTTAAAGAATGATGTGGGGTATGCAATATTTTGTATGTAGCTATCACCTCACTCCGAAGCCATTTTTCGTCTTTCATCAACATCATCATTAAGATCATCATGCTAAGATGTGTGATGATTAACCCCCAAATTCATGGTCGTCATCATTGCCATCATCATCAATTACACTGTTATGTTGGCCTCCTTCGGTCGATGTCTACCATGGATGTACATCACAATCGCATGTTCTACAGCTATTTGAATGAGTTAACAGTCCGATTCGGTAGGAACAATCTTTCCCGCAGCGCTGGCAACGATAGTCAGAACTCGGTTGTATTGCATCAGTTGCACGCCGGCGGCATTATTTGCGTTTAGCAGCCTAGAGTTGTATCTGCTCCTCCCCAGCTTGCAGACGACGCTTTACACAATACCTCCAATGTGAGCGGTCAAGAGCAAGTTCTTCCCAACTCACCCGGTCAATGCCAAGAGCTTTCATATCTCTTTTGCAAATGTCTTTGTACCGCAAATGCGGTCTGCCCAATGGTCGACTTCCTAATTGCAACTCACCATAGAGTAGATCTTTCGCAATACGACCATTTTCCAATCTGTAGACGTGACCAAGACACCGCAGGCGGCGCTGTCGCAATAGGGTTAAATAATAATTAATTACATCGTTATAATTTTCATATAATGAGAATCATCATCAGCAACAGCAGCAAGCCATGAGGTCCTCTTGACGTGGGAGTGCTTTATCGGACGAAATGTCTTTAATCAACCTGTCGAGTTTGTCGATCGACAATCATATATCGAATTATATTAGTAGAGGCATATCTTTGTCATGCGATAACCTTAATGTCCCTTTTGATAATCAGAAAATCCTTTTCAAGTAGTCCGGGAAAAAATTCAAGGGATGCATATAACAAGTTGGGGACCATGCAGGAAAAACGTCGTCATCCTCAGCGTCACAATCATCCTCAGCATCCTCTCTTTAGTCCTTCTCCACATCCCCCCTCATTGCTAACATCAGCACCATCATACTGTTCGTCATCTGGAATAGCGTAAGAGATGAGTTACGATGATCGATCGATTTTTTCGTCACTGATCAATACATCAGATTCATTTCGTGAGATAACGCTCATCCACTGTGTAAAGCTCTCGTAGCATTTTGGTCATTCTCTCACACATGAAGCCTTTATAATGAGTCCTCTCCGAGTGCCAAGAGGGTTTATTTTGTCGCATACCTCACCGGTATATGTTGAACCACTCGGAAGCGGTTTTATATCTAAAGGCAAAACGAACATTGTGAGTCCCACCATACAATAGTGAACGTGAAATATTGCAAAAAATTTTTAATGCAATCGGTTAGAGTAGGTTTTGGGTAACGTTTCACTTCTGACACAAAAAGCTTCGTCAGACCAAGGGTGATAGTCAGGACCCTTGGTCTGACCAAACGTTTCCAAAATAATTGCTATTACTGATTGCACTCAAATTGCTTGGCATTATGTATACACGATCGGTCCCAAACATATTCCAATCGATTGCTGAACGTGAAATAGCTTCACTGATGCATTTTCTCAATTCTGTGTGGATATAGGACTCGATGTATGGTGGTTAAAATGTTTACACGTAACAACACCAAAGGATTGCAGATATGAATGAAAATGTGAAAAAATATAGTATATTACGAATAATGTTCGTTTGCATATATCAGTCCAATGTCTGTTTAATTATCACCAGACAAGGAGAGCCAACAACATGTTTATATAAAGAATTCTAAAAGAATGTAACACGTTCGACAGTCCGGACGGGAAGTTGTGATGCAAATAGATAAGGTATGTTCACATGTCAATCTCTTACCAAACACTTGAAACAAGTGTCTGAGAGGATGTTCTTCGGTAGACACGATTAAAAAGATTATAAAAAATATTGCGCCCTATCCTCATTTGGTTAACCCGCCAAGGACGTTCCCAAGCCCGCTGAGAAAGGAGGAGGGTTTGGCTTAGGGCTAGCAACCCTATCCCGTAAAACCTACATTGCTACGGAAACGATGACAACAGATCCGTGGTTCGGTCATATCTGCAGGATGGATCCCAGTTCGCATACGAATGTAGCCATGCACTGTCATCCGCAAGGCAAACGAAAAAGAGGACGGCCCAAGGAAACTTGGCGCAGAACGTTGGAACGCGAACTACATGCACAAGGATTCACGGTGCAGACGGCAACGGAAGCAGCGACAGACCGGAACCACTGGCGTGAAATTGTCTTCGCCTCATGTGCCATCCAAAACTCCCTTACGCGTAAAGAGAGGACTTGACTGGCACATCCTCCTTTGGTTGGTTGGTTTTTCAGTAGCGGTTGAACGGGCTTGAGACCGTCCTCGGCGGAGTATTGTGATTGTGTAATCCGCAGGAAGCGGAGGTTTGGAGTCAGGGTTTCCATCCCCTAGATGGACTGCCCTCCCAGGCTGACGAGCTCCATCTACCCGAAGCGAACTGGTTTTGAGGCGCCAGTCACCCGCCTTCGCCCCTTCTCCTGTCAGTAGAAGCAGTTCCGCCACGAGCAGGCCAGGATTTGGGCTTCGGTTGTCAGATGCTATTTGAGACGCACGCCGTATGGGAGCATTTTGTAGGTAGCGGGAGCTTATCCCCGCCACCACCCCTGGCTGTGACAACCTTGGGAACCTATCCTCCTTTGGGTAAGGTCAACTAGACCCAGACGTCACAATCATTCGGTGTACGGAACATTGGGAAGACCCATCACTAACTTGGCTGCCCTGTGATAGATTTCATTAGTGAGAACAATATCTTTTTGCTGTATTCAAAGATGCAGACTGTAAATGCTACCGATCTACGGTAGAGCTCATGGAAATATCCGTGATCTAGGCGTACAAATGCATCAATCGTGAAGTTTCGCTCTTGTCTAGGTGAGCTTATATCAATCATTTTGAGCCACCTCGCTACCTTGGATGTTTATCTCATGTGAATTACATGCTGTATGACGAAAATTTATTGGGAGTACATAAGTATTAGTGTATTTTTAACGGTTCGCACACCAAATTTACGAATAAAAAGAAAAGAAATCAACGAGACAAAGACGTTCGTTCCCATTGGAATCACCTTAATTGGGTCCGGTGCTTTGCTCACCTTTAAATTAACGAACTTCTCGAGAAAATCATTTACAGATATACTGGATTCTACATCGTTCGCTAGTTAACGCCAAACAGTGTGTAATTCATGATTATTACGACCGAGGTCAACAATTACATGACAAGCATTTCGGCAGCTTGCGCACACTCTCACGACTACAAATATTCCTATCATCCCGTTTCCTTTTGTTTTGCATCTCGTATCGCTATTCGTCTCATCCATCGTACATTTTACGTAACACACATGAAGTAGAAGGTTGCTTGTGATACGCGAAGATATCTCATCACACTACCACCGCTGATGTCATTGTTTCAGTGGGTGTTACTTATATGTAGTATTACCTACGTCAACATGTGGTTGACTCCCTGTGCATGGCGAATTTTAAGGCAAACTTGCATCTTTATATGAAAAACAACGCCATTTTCGGAGCCAAACATTTGATGTACATATTATATACTACTATTGTTGTTGACCTCCTTCGGTCGATGTCGACCATGGATGTACATCACAATCGCATGAATTTCCGTGTTCTACAGCTTTTTGAATGACTAAACAGTCCGATTCGAGAGGAACAATCTCTCCCAAAGCGCTTGCAACGATGGTCAAAACTGAGTTTCCCTCCGGCGGTGTGATCTGTGTTCAGCAGCCAAGAGCTGTATCTGCTTCTCCCCAGCTTGTAGACGACGCTTTACAAAATGCCTCCAATGTGAGCGATGGTGATATAAACACACGTTATTCATTTCGTTAAAATTGGTGATAGAGAAGAGCTTATATTGAATTGCATTGATTGAGTACAACAGTGAAACCATTCGCCAAACTAACCACACAATGTTTGACTGAAATTTTACCGTTGGCTCTTATAAACGGTAGTAAACAAGTCTTTACCTTCCGTTGTTCTGCAATGTTCCCCTTCTTTCCACACGACTGTGAATGAGATCACATGAAAATATTCATTTTTGTTTTCCAACAAAAGTCGCACACAACAGCGAAATTAATCCTATAAACACACGGTAAAAAGCATCCCAGCGAACCAGCATCTGATTTTTCTGGATGATGTGATTAATCTTTGAAGAGTTGCTTTACCACAGAATAGATAAGCGTTGATTCGCTCTAAGACGAAATCTCACTGCCACATATTATTATGAATTTTAAGGTATTTTCTAATAAAACCACATAAAGAAATGTTGGAAAGACGTCTGTGTAAAGCCGACCACATTTTCAAATATTCCGAGAATTAAAATCATTCTCAGACAGACAACCAGAAAATATCCTTTATTCACGAACGGTTATCAGCTTGAAACGGATATCTGTTGCCATTAAACAGAGTGATTGCATGTTTTCTATTCAACAAAAACTTCACAAGTAATGAAGTTCGATTGCAAGCGATAATGACCGTTTATTTGAGAGGCAAGAGCAGGTTAAATTTACTCGGTGTGAAACCCGAGAGTGTCCTGGTAAGACTACTCGGGTTAAATATAAAAAATCACTGAATGCTGATGAAAACAATGCGCCCTTGCTCTATTCTCAACACTCTTTGATCTTTTCAACTTGTCACTGAGTTGTATCAATGTTCCTACTGACTTGAAAAGTGGATTAATCACTCTGATATACAAAGGCGGGAACCGATCCGATGTGTCTAACTACAGACAAGTCACGTTGTTGCCAGTGGTCTCTAAAGTTCTCGAATGATTTGTAGCTAACAAACTTATCAAACATTTTGAACAAAATATGCGTCTTTCCATCGCACAGCACGGATTTAGGACAAGACACTCCTGTCTCACCAATCGTCTCATAACTCTTGATAACTGGACTCGAGCCGTGGATAATGGATACCCTATCCATGTTTGTTATTTGGATATGTCTAAAGCTTTGGACCGTGTTAACCACAGCATACTGCTACAAAAATTGGAGCAGCTCGGGTTGGGCAGAAGCGTATTGGTCTGACACAGGATTACTTGACTGGTAGAGTTATCACGGTTAGAGTTCATTGAACACTATCCAGCCCAGTAGAAGTTACTCGTGGCGTACCTCAAGGTCCAGTATTGAAGCCAATACTCTTCCTGGTGCACGCGAACGATATACCTGAAATCGTACGCAGCAAAATCATTTTATTTGCTGATGACATGAAAGTCTGGACTAGTATATGCACTATAGAAGATTGCCATATTCTACAGAAAGATCTCGATGCATTTCAAACGTGGTTCTCGCGAAACAGCCTACCATTCAACATCTGAAAATGTAAAACTATAAACGTCGGTACATCATTCGAATTCACATACTCTCTGGGATCTCAGAAACTTTCATGGGTTACTGAAGAGAATAACCTGGGTGTGTGGATTAGCAGTAACTTGGAGTCATCACTGCGGTATACAAAAGTCCTGCCAAACCTTAACACAGCTCAGAAGTATCTTCAGTAGTTTCACAAAGCAGGTACTCCCGCGTATAATTAACACCTATATCAGGCAAACAATATAGTACGCTGTTCAAGCATGGTCCCCATGGTTACAAAAGGACACGACCTTGCTGAAACACGTATACCACCGCGCAACATAACTGGTGACCGGACTATAGAACAGATCATACGAGGAGAGGATTGCAACTCTGAACTTGTTTGACTTTTCGTACCGTCTTCTCAGGGGTGACTTGATCCTGCTGTTCAACATTGTGCATACGGTGGATCACCCACTTGAACAACTGTTTCATCGGCAAGAAGCACGTGGTAGCAGATCGCACGGCTACAAATTAATTATTCCACACTCTAGAACAAATTGTCGAAGGTTTTTCTTTGCTGTCCGAGTTTGGAACTCTCTGCCCCTAGCTGCTGTATTTCTACCGAAGATGTGTCTAGTTATTCAATTGCATTTTGAAATAAAACCGTTCTATGGATATTATAGCGTGTGAGGGAGAGGGAATGGCCGGAAAAGATTGCATCAGGTCATTCCAGGTCAACAAGTGACATCTGATCAATTATCACAGTTCGATTTCATCGGTCCAACATTTAGCACTTTACAAGCAGGCACATCGATTATGTGTCTTGATTCATCAGCCAGAGGTCAATTTGTCTAACGCAAATCACTTTCACCCCCGAAACCATCACAATACAAGAGAGTCCGATTGGTCTAATTTATGTATAACGCACAAGACACGTTCACTGAACCTAATCTTACTGACTCCGCCTGATGACGGAAAACAGCCAGAAACCGGTAGTGGAGTGTAAGGGATGGGGATGTGAGCAACACATCACTTTGGTCATTTATAAGCGCCTTGCGAGCTTGACCACGAATCAATATGTTTGAACATCGTGGTTCGTTGTACGAACCCTATGCAACAGTGGCATTCAAGTATAAACTTGTTTACCATTTATCCACTGTTTCAAGGCTCACTGAACCTAATCTTACTGTCTCCACCTGATGACGGTAAACAGCCAGAAACCGGTAGTGGAGTGTAAGTTCGGGGAATGTGAGCAACACATCGCTTTAAAACACGCCTATCTTATATAAGCAAATCAAAAACCACAACATTGATCTTGGTTGTCACTTTGATCTGATTGGTCAATCGATTTCGTGCCAACCGGGACACTTCAATCCCTGGTTACGCTGGGCTCGTTTGACTGACATTGACGAATTGCATGTCGTTCGATTGCGGTTGACCTTGACCATCTTCTCATGCTCTCGAAGATGTTGTCGCTCTAACCGTTCAAATTCAATCATTCCGAAACCCGAGTTCGCAGTTGTCGTCGTCGTCGTCTTATCGGGCGCTTCTTGCTCTCGTGTACTGTCGGAGAGTAATGTTCTGCATATCATTCGTATGCTCGGGATTAACGCTCATCGCTAATGCACTTCGCACCTCCAAAATTCGACCCGGCTAGTGAATGCGACATTTTAGAATCAAGATCACGTGATTCACAGACAAAATGTTTCATTCACTCGAACTATGGAAATATTTCCGTTTTTTATCTAATAGAGCATTGTTATTCAAACTCCCACGAGAATTTCGCCCTGCAGTCTGTTGTACGTGTCTGGTTACTTTTTTTTCTGAAATTATTCCGGAATTGTCTGATAATATCTCATAGTTTCCAAAAGTACAAAAATGATATAATTGGGGCAATCTGATAGCCACTGGCAAATTGTGTTTGAATACAAATGAGGCACTAGCTCCGACGGCAGTTCAATCACAGATTGTTGTAGCGCAAAAGATATTGATTTTATTCCAATGTACCATCTTTAGGAGTGATAATAGGGCGATCAACAGGAATATAAAACCGATTCAAGAATAATTGAAAGCAAGCGAAAGTGTTGGCAAAATAATTAAGTTGACTTGAAATGTACTGAAAGAAAAGCGCGGGACCAACGTTCGTTTCACGAGGTGCGATCGATACATTGTAATATTGATTAGTTTAACTCCAAAAATCAGGCTTCTTCAATTCGCGATACTTGGAAAATAAGCAGATGCTTTCATTTACCAACACCCGAGAACTTATAACATAAAGATGTAATGAGATGGTATTTTTGGGTAAGGTTGGTACGACTAACCTGTTCAATCACAAGAGCCCCCACTCGTGTAGACTGGGTTAAAAACCCATGTCCATAAATATAAAACACATTTGCATGTATCTCCTCCACACAAAACACCCCACGACCGGATTCGTGCTGTTTGCACTCATCAGGTAGGGACAGTAGGATCAGGATCCGCATGCGCTTGAAACAGTGGAGGAATCGTAAACAAGTTGCGCTTGTATGCAACTTTTGAATAAGCCTGGTGCGACCAACCTGTTTAATCCTGTAAATGCATGCAAATGAGCGTTTTTGTTCATGATCATGAGTTCGAACCCTGTCTACATGAGTGTATGCTCATGTGCTTGAACATATTGATCGTACCAACCTTATCAAACAGTGGCATAGAAGCTCAACTTGTGTACCATTCTTCGGCTGTTTCAAGCACATGCGGATCCTGATCCAACTGCCCCGATCTGATGAGTGCAAACAGCACAAAACCGGTCGTGGGGTGTTTTGTGACGAAGAAGCATGCAAATGTTTATTTTGTTTCATGGTTTTGGGTTTTACCCCATTAAAAATGTGTTTAGACACGTGATTGAACTGGTTGGTGGTACCAGCCTTACCCAACAGTCGCATACAAGCGCTCCTTGTTCACCATTCCTCCACTGTTTCAAGCGCATGGGGATCCTGATCTTACTGTCCCTACATGATGAGTGCAAACAGCACGAAATCGGTCGTGGGGTGTGTGTGTGTGTGATGGAGATGCATGCAAATGAGCATTTTTATTAGAGATGGTATATTGTTCTGATTTGTTGGATAGCACTAATCTCCAGGCCAAATTTTTGTGTTTCACAAGCGAGTTACTCCACGACGACATCACAAATTTCGCTCGAGTATTTCTTGCTAAATTGTAATAGATCGATTTCAGAGGTGGTACCTGAATAGTATCCGGATGAATGACATCTAGCATTTGAAAGCATGCATGCAACTGAGGATCTATTTCATAACTATGGGTTCAACATGACATACACGACATAGAGAACTTGCAACGGGACCTCTATGTGATATATACCGGTTGTCTAGATAACGAAATGGTACCGAATGCCTCGAAATGTAGCTTATTATCGTTCACAAGCAAATTTAACAAAGAATATTACATAGGTCGTACTGTTATTAAACCATCCTCTTTCGAAAAAGATTTAAGCGTGATTATTCAGTCTGACTTAGGACACTTTATGCAATGGCAGCAAAGCTGAAAGCATCTTGGGTATCCTCAAAAGAGCCATAAGATCGTTTGACGCCAATATAATCACCAAATTGATTTCAACCTACATCCATTCTCATATCGAATATGCGATACCGGCATGGGATCCTTGGTTGAAAAAAGATATTCTGCTATTATAACCTCCACAGCGCAGAGCAAAAAAGCTCGTCCTTCGACTTTCTAATTATCCATACGAAACGCGACTTAGAATATTGGAATTGCCTTCAGCGCAATACAGACGGCAATGAGGGGCACTAATCTTCATCTGGACAGTTCCTAATCAAACAAATCATCCATGCAGCCATCTGTTACATGTTTTCCACAACACACATCTGCGTGGTCACTTATCTAAAATTCACCAAAAGCAGGGCAGCTTGAACTGCCGTAAATATTCATTTTCCATTCGCAATTGGCAATTGTGGTAAAGTTTAACTACACATGCCGTAAAATTGGAAACCATTGACGCTTTTAAAAAATCACTAGATGTCCATATGGACAAGTATGTTTTTCGCGTTTTATATTAATATTTAACAGAGTAATGTGTTGCTCACATCCCGCAATCACACATCACTACTGGTTTCCAGCTGTTTACCGTCATCAGGTGGAGTCAGTAAGATTAGGTTCAGTGATCCTTGAATCAGTGGATAAATTGTAAGCAAGGTTATACTTGAATGCCACTGTTGCATAGGGTTCGTACAACGAACCACGATGTTCAAACACAGAATCACATAGTGATTCTTGGTCAAGCAGTCAAGGCGCT